>ML663567.1:9705225-9926403 GCA_007570785.1 Antilocapra americana
ACACACACACACACACACACACACACACACACACACACACACACACATCGCCCCTCTCTCACACTGCTGTATGTGAGGTCCAGAGAGGCTCCGGTCATCCATTTGCTGGCTAGATCAGTGTGGGGGCTAAACAGGACGGAGACCTGCCACGCTATGGGACTCTACAGGGTGGCCCTGATATGGTTATCCAGGTGAGAGAAGAGTACAAATGGGTTCTCAGAAGAGCTAATTATTTGAAATGTGTTCAGAATGCTGCCTAGTCCACAGCAAAGCTCTGCAGTAAGGCTATGCAAGCATGAGTTTAATGTATTCAGTTTCTTTCCCTGGACAGAAGGGTCCTGGGAGAGAGTCATGTAAGGCTGTCCATGCTTCTCAAGCTTTGATGGGCACACACGTCACCCAGGAAGTTTGCTAAAATGCAGACTCTGATTTAGGTCTGAGATGGAGTCATTCTGTGTTTGTAACAAGGTAATGCAGATCCTGCTGGGCCATGGGCCGGGCTTTGAGCATGGAGGGTATAGAGCATGGATACTGTTACTCGGAAGCCAACTGTGAAGAGGCTGTGAGGGTCCAGTGTGTACCCTGACCACCGCTAGAAGTCTGGCCTTTCAAACCTTTCTCCCTTTCTGGGCTAGTGCCTCTGGGCAGGAGGCATCCCTCAGCCTGGCCAGGGTGATGACAGCCATCCGTTTCCACTGAAGGCCTGGCCATGCCTCAAGCACGAAGGAGGCACTTAGCCAGGAAGTCAAGGAAGGAGTTGACCAGTCGAGAAATAAACACTCAAAGCCTCCCCATTCCCTACAAGATAAACACCAAGCTCCCTGAGATTCACACCAATGTCAATGAGATTCAAAACACTAAGCTCCTCTCTACCACACAACTCCCAAATACTACTGACCATGACAAGATGGCCTCTCACTTAAACAACGTCTCCTGTCACTCTGAAGTCTCAGTCAGTGAGGTGAAGTGCACCCCTCTGGGCCCCTCAGAGGTCCTTGTTTGTCCCCCCGCCTCCCAAGCCCTCACTTCTCAAAGTGTGGTCCATGGACCAGCAGCATAGGTACTACCTGGGAGCTTGTTAGACCTGCAGACCCTCGGGCCCCACCCGACTGACTGGATCAGAAGTTGCGTTTTAACCAGATCCCGAGGTTGGCGGGGTGGCGGGGTGTGGAGGGGTGCAGGGCAGGGCAGATTTATTTCCCTGTGAAAGTCAGAGCAGAACTGGCCTAAGTCTCTTCAAGCTCTCATGGTGCACACTCAGCCCAGATCTCAACTTCCCTCTCCTGAGCAGGTCAGCCTGACCCAGATGCCGAGTATAAATTTAGCCTTGTCTCTGGCTCACCTTGTTACCTCTCCTTTCAGAAGCTCCCAGTCCATCTCTCACCTTGCTCTATCAGGGCCTGTTCTCTAGTCCGACCCCTTCCTTAAGTCAGTCCCAGAATGTGTCCACAGTCCTCGTTTAAGAATCTTGCAATAATTTTTTTTTCTTTCTAAATAAGAAATGATTTGTTGGAAGGTTTTAAGCTCTGGCCAGTCGAGCTGCTCTGCACAGGAAGATGGCCATGCTGTTTCCCACTCTGGCCCCTGAGGCTACTGGTGCACCTGGAGAAGGAGTCAGCCTCAGGGGGACCAAAGGAAGCAGAGAAGGTGGGACAAAGGGAGGGCCATCACTTGGGGACAGCCCTGTGTGGAGTTCTTGTCCTTGGGGCACCTCGGATTGCAACAAAGGAAACAGCAAGCAGCTGCTATGTCTCACATGGCACTGACCGGCCAGGCTGACCCAGGTCATCCCGGGGCAGGTGGGGTTATCCTGAGGAGTCAGTTTTAGAAATGAAGCAGCAGAAGGTTTGTTTAAGACCCTAGAGGCCTGAGGATAAATTTTGAATTTACTCCTGGAGTGATGAATGATCATGTCCCCCTTTTTATTCACTGTGAGAACAGCCTTCACAACTCTCCAGGAAGGCTTCTTAGTTTGTGTTTTATTTTTTTAATCCAGCCCATCAATTTCTCCCAGAACATAAAAATACATGCAGAAAATTTGTAATATAAATGCAGACACTTTTATCAAACAAAATAAAAACTAGTTCACCAAGCAGAGATGATCAGATATGTGAGTCTGTTTCCTTCCTTAGTCCTCCATGTCTAATATATACACATATTTATGTTTTACATCCTTACCTACATATGCATCAAGGTATAGAACATCCTTTATAAAATGGTGACACCACAGAGTTTTATACACTGCTTTTTAACTTAAGTATGTACTATCTCATGGCAATAAGCTTTTCTTTGAAAACATAATCATGAAGTCTGGTCTTGTGATCAGATCAGAATGTATCTATTCACTTCTCTAACGTTGAGTATTAACACTTCTTTTGGTTTTGATTTGTTGCTAATTTTAATTTTTGATACCTTTCCCATATGGTTTAATAAAAAGTGACTTAAACCTTTCATTTATTTACCAAATATTTGTTGAGCACCTACTCAATGCCAGATACTCTGCCAAATGGTAAGAATATAAAGATGAATTATTGAGGAACTCACAATCTTGTGAAGAGGCAGGCAAAAAAGTAAATGATCAGAGTGTAGTAATACCTGTAATAAACGGATGTACAGGGTAGGAAATGAGATTCCTAGTCATAAAGAGTGAGATTCTCCAGAGAGTCCTTAATGTGGAGGATAATCTCAGAGAGTACTGAGAAATGAGTCCCCTCTAAGAGAAAAATCATCGTTGCTTGCGTATCTTCCACCACCTCTGTGTTTATGGCGGCAATGTATTTTCACGATATTTTCCATTTCTCTCTCATTTTCAATATCAACACAGCTTCCCAAATCTCGGAGACACCAAAACTCCTCTGCAGTTCCTCAGTCCATGTAACACATTTTTCCCAATAGAAACCAGTGGCAGGATGACAAGGATAGACTCCATCACCCTGGAGAGCAAGTTCCACAAAGGCAAGGTGGATGACCTGAGTCCCCACCACAAGGGCAGTTTCAAAGAAGTCTTCAGACCCAGCTGTCAGCACGTTCTAACATCTGTTATTGGGATGAATTGTGTCCCTCCCAAAAGATCCTGAAGTCCTAACCCCGGTACCTATGGATATGATCTTATTTGGAAGTGGGTTGTTTGCAGATGATCCAGTTAAGATGAGGTCATTAGAGTAAGGCTTACTTCAATATAAATGGGGTTCCTATAAGAAGAGAAAATCTGGACACAGAGGCAGACACATACAGAAAGAATGCCGTGTGAAGATGAAAACAGAGCTAGAGATCTACAAGTCAAGGAACACCAAAGATTGCCAGCAGACTACCAGAAGTTAGGAGAGAGCAATGATACATAGTCTGCCTCAGAGCTTTCAGAAGAAACGAAACTGGCCTACATACTAATTTCAGACTTCTAGCCTCCAGAAAATAAATTTTGTTTAAGCCACTCCATTTGTAGTGCTCTGTTACATACAACAGCCCTAACAAACTGATACATCATCACATAACCCCAAGTTGATGTTGATCAACTGGACAATCACATAATATCAAACCTGCTAGTTAGACTAACTCTGAAGTGCACTCAGTTTTGCAAATCACAAATTTTAGAGTCAAGTGTCCTGTACACCATATCTTTAATAAGCAAACACATAATGTGTTTTAATAAGCAAACACATAATGAGAAAGAAAGCCAGGTGATAGCAGTCCCAAATTCTTAATGAGTCATTAGCGTCCATCATCTTTTGGAGATGAACACATGCAGAAAGGAAACTGCAGGTAAAACTTTGCTCCAAATCCTAATGCTCTATTCTAATAAGCCATATTCATTACCAGAACTTTTTTTCTCCCTGTGGCCTGAGTGAACAAGCTCTGTGAAGGTAGGGACACTTGTTTATTATAACACCCTCAGAGCCTAGTAGGTGTGACTGTCAATATTTGCTCAAGAAGTAGAATTTGGAATAAATGAAAGAATGAATGAATGGCCTCTCTATTTGCTTTTAAGTTTACAACCTATTCTTAGCCATTTTAGATCACTAGTACCCAAATTTGAGTGTGTACACCTAATACAGGAGTATTTATTATGAATATACACTGCTTTTCATGATAAAGTGAAGTTGCTCAGTCGTGTCCAATTCTTTGCGACCCCATGGATAGTAGCCTACCAGGTTCCACCACCCATGGGATTTGCCAGGCAAGAATACTGGAGTGGGTTGCCATTTCCTTCTCCAGGAGATCTTCCCAACACAGGGATTGAACCCGGGTCTCCCACATTGTAGGCAGACGCTTTACCATCTGAGCCACCAGGGAAGCCACCATGATAAAACACAGAGACAAAGAAACATCCAAAAGATAAAGTGAAAAAATTAAACCTAATAAGAGGTTCTATTACATGCCCCTAAATCTCTAGCAGGTGTTCTTATGCACCCAGAGCATCCTCAACCACCACCACTTCTGCAGATCTTACCACTTAAAGATGACAAGGGCAAGAATATGAAGATCCAAGGCAATGATGTCTTCTTCCTCAGAGCCAGAGAAGCAACTCCCGCTCCTACGCCGCCTTCCTACTCATTTTGCTCTGGTAGGAAGGGACAGAATCAAGCAAAAGGCCTCTTGTTGAAGAGTAGAAGGTCATAGGTACCTCTCCAGTTCATACCCAGAAAAAATGTAAATAATATGATCAAGTAATATGTTAACAAGATTTATCACAGAACCTCCCAGAACTGCTACTGTGCTCATACTATTGCTTTGGAAAGCCCCCACCCCACCCTCCAAGGAAGCTGAAGCCTGGTTCCCATGGAAAATACTGAGAACCCTACCAACTGGGAATATGGGATTATATGATCTAGTTTGTCTAAACTATTCAGAAAAAGTATTCTTTTTGCTCACCATCCCACTTAGTGCTTTCTGCCAACTTATTTGACCATGGAACTCTTTTCTTTGGTGAATCCTTATTAACATTTTGAGAGAAATTAGTTTGAGCTTGAGGTAACAAGAGAAAAGAGTTATCTAAAGGTATTTAAATAAACCTCTTAAAAAACACCTTGTTTTTAATTCAAATATAACTAGAATTTTTTTCACTTAAGTTGGAAGTAAATTACTTTCTTCTAACAAATATTCAGAAACATAATGGATTTGCCATCAATTAAATTTAGGTTCTCATCTTAAAGCCCTAAACACATAATGGACTTAAGAAAAAATAAATATAAGCAAAAACATTTAGCTCTTCTCACAATTAGAGGAACACATATTAAAAAATGGCCAACTAAATTATTAACAGAATGGAAAAGAGAAAGACAAAATGCTGATAAGTATAATGAATGTGGTGGTTTGATACATTATAGTATTTAATTTCATTGGAACAATCCTTTTGTAAAGTAATTTAACAATACATATTCAGAGACAAGAAAATGTCCTATATAGTTTTACCCATTAATCCCATTTCTTAGAAATAACTGAAAGTCTGGAACCAGGACAAGAGGTGGAGGAGGGACTCTTTATACATTCACTGCATTTTTTTAATGGAAAAAATCTAAATGTTCCATCCTAGAGAAAAGAGTGAATTTTGGCACATCTCCTAGAAGGAATATCACGTAACCATTAAAATTTAAATTAAAATGTGGAATATGTAGCAACAGAAGAAAAAAACTTATAGTAAGGAAAAAAAGAACACGATACAAAATTGCATAAAAATATGAAAACCATATGTCCACAAAGGATTATAAAAAGATGAGTTCTTGTAGCAGACTGGTAAGATTATAGTCAAATTTTTTGTTTGTTTATTTTTCTAAAACTTTGTAATGTTATTGTATTGCTTTTACTTTTTAAAAATATTTTTAAGGACATAAAAATGGTTTGCTGCTAGCATACCAATATTTCACAGAAGAAATAACCATATGCATTTTTAAACCCAAATGAATTTCTGATAGGGTACAAAGTACATTTTTCAAACATTCTCCCACTCATCTGTAGACGCATTAAAATTCTACTAAATTTTCAATGATACAAATTATCTTTCTACTTGAAAGGTGTGCTAAGGCCCTTAGATAAATATAACCATTTCTGGTGCCCAACATGATTATTTTAAGTAATTTTACAGAACCTATTCCACTCTTGCTGCACCTGGTAATTAAGTTCAAACATCCTGAAGAAAGGCGCCTCATCTCCCTTAGGCCCAGAAAGAATTTCAATTGCCATTTAAAGCTTCCAATTAGTTCACAACATAAAATTACAATTCACTTTTGATATTTTTTCCTCTGGGTCTTTTTTTTTTTTTTTTTTTACCATTTTTGTAACGCATATTGTAATTATGCCTGCTCAATCTGATGCAAAACATCCCCTCTTTTCATGCAATCTGGCTAGTTGGTCACTGTAAACATACCCGTTCCTGGGAATTCCCTGGCAGTCCAGTGGTTGGGACTCTGTGCTTTCACTGTCAAAGGTGCTAAGGGCACAGGTTCAATTCCTGGTTGGGGAAAATAATCCCGCAAGCTGCCAAAAAGAAAAAAAGAAAAAACCCTGTTCCTGAAAACAAAATATTACTGCATGCTTTGGGGAAAGTCTCTCCCACTGACTGAAGACTTCTAGGCCTAGGCCCCACCATACCTCTAGTCAGCTGACCCTTGAAACTCTATCACTCTCAGGTGGTAGGACTTTTATCTCTAATACCTGTTACCACCTCTATAACATGATTTCCAGAATGGCCCCATGGCAATCTAGGGGCTAAGAGTTGAACTTTACCTTCCCACTAACCAGTCAGGAAGTAAATAGCCATACCAGCTACTGGCAGGATAATTCACTTAGGTAATTCCTGTTTGTTTTCCCTGTGACCTTCCCTCTTCCTATTTTAAGCAGACAACCAGACCCTGCAGAGTCCCTTGCCCAGGATTATCTCCTCTCCCTCAACACTCATCCAGAGGTCTGAGGTTAGCTGATACTAGTTTTTTTTATAAATACTTAACTCATTAGAGAGATTATATAAACAGTCCTTGAGAGAGATAGGAGAAAATAGATTTTGAGAGCAGAGAGAGTGAGGGGGAGGATGGCCTCTTGTCACTCACAGCTCTCCGCATCTCCACCTCCTCCACACCCAATACCGAGGAGAACCATATCTAGGAGACTAAGCCCCAGGAATTCTGGGAAACAACAGAATGGTGGGCAGTTCTTCCCAGAGACATGAGGTCCCCTCTCCTGGGCCCCACGATTTAGAGGATTTCACTTAATCACAAACATACATATCATTATGTTTATATTCATTAAAGAACATGAGAAAAATCCACTGTAGTGAATTATTAACTTTTAGGTCCCAGAAATAATTCTCCCCATCTCTCTTTTTTTTTTAACAGTTATGCTTTCTATTTTTTAATTAATTAATTTTAATTGGAGGCTAATTACTTTACAATACTGTAGTGGGTTTTGCCATACACTGACATGAAGCAGCCATGGGTTGTACATGTGTTCCCCATCCTGAACCTCCCTCCTATGTCCCTCCCCAGTGCATCCCTCAGGGTCATCCCAGTGCACCAGCCCTGAGCACCCTGTATCATGCACTGAACCTGGACTGGCCATCTATTTCACATATGATAATATATATGTTTTGATGCTATTCTCTCACACCTCTTATTCTATTTCCCCAAACTAACTGCATCTGAATGCTATGAAATTTTGTACGTTGTCCCACTGACAATGTCAGAGATGGGAACTACTAGGAAGTGTAAGGACATTTGAGAAGAGGAAGAGTTTAGGTAAGAGAAAAGACAAGTGAATGCATTTGTCAAATCCTTTCAATTGGCATGAATGCAGTAAGTCTTGAAAACGAAATATTAATTCCCACAAATGCCAGAGATTCTTTTTCCTTCCATTCTTCATGTCCCAATTTATCATTACAGAACAAGTCAACAGTCAGAGTGGTATTTGCAATATTTGCACAGAGTATCAAAGAAACATTTCACAATATTAAAAAAGTCATTATTCAAGTATTTTACACATGGGTCTATATAATCACACACACAAATGAATCCTGATTTAATTCAGTAGCAACTAGAACACTGAAAACTACAATTGTAAACAGCTTTTTAAAATTTAATAAGATTAAATTAAAATTTCAAAATTAATTTAAAACAAGCTATATATCTTTGATTTATAATTTCAATATAAATCAACTATAATATGTACTTTTATTTTATTTTAATAATGTTAAAATAGTAAAAGCCAAATAACATTGTGAAAACATACACATATCATTACTTTTAAAAATTTACATTTACCTTAATTCTATATTTCTTCATGAAAATATATTCAAATTTGATTTTTAATTTGTTCAATCAATACTGTCAACAATCTTGATAATAAAAAGGTGAGTTTTTTGCTGAAGCTTATGGAATAAATACATAATTTGTCATATATATGTGTGTGTGTGTGTTTATTTTATTATTTATTTAATCATCCCTGGTCCACTAACAGAATGTTCAATTATGCACAGTAAAAATTTAATTTGTCTTTGAGTATTTTATAATTTTCAATAATATAAAACCCATTGTTTTACAAGTTTTGATTCTGTTATAATTCTTTTTTTTTTTTTTAATTGTCTTTATTGTGTTGGTTTTGCCATACATTGACATGAATCCACCATGGGTATACATATGCTCCCCCTCCAGAACCCCCCTCCCTCCTCCCTCCCGATTCCCTCCCCCTGGGTCATCCCGGCACACCAGCCCCGAGCATCAATCCTGGGCTGGCGATTGATTACACATATGATAATTAACATGTTTCAATGCCATTCTCCCATATCATCCCACCCTTGCCCTCCTCCACAGAGTCCACGAATCTGTTCTGTACATCTGCATTCCTTTTGCTGTCTCGCATGCTGGGTTCGCGTTACCGTCTTTCTAAATTCCATATATATGCGTTAGTATACTGTACTGTTGTTTTTCCTTCTGGCTTACTTCACTCTGGATAATGGGCTCCAGTTCCGTCCACCTGAGTAGAACTGATTCAAATGAATTTTTTTTTAATGCTGAGTAATATTCCATTGTGTATATGTACCACAGCTTTCTTATCCATTCGTCAGTTGATGGGCATCTAGGCTGCTTCCATGTCCTGGCTATTGTAAACAATGCAGCGATGAACATTGGGGTACACGTGTCTCTTTCAATTCTGGTTTCCTTGGTGTGTATGCCCAGCAGTGGGATTGCTGGGTCATATGGCAGGTCTATTTGCAGTTTTTTAAGGAATCTCCACACTGTTTTCCATCATGGCTGTACTAGTTTGCATTCCCACCAACAGTGTAAGAGAGTTCCCTTTTCTCCACATCCTCTCCAGCATTTATTACTTGTAGATTTTTGGATTGCAGCCATTCTGACTGGTGTAAAGTGATATCTCATTGTGGTTTTGATTCGCATTTCTCTGATAATGAGTGATGTTGAGCATCTTTTCATGTGTTTGTTAGCCATTTTTATGTCTTCTTTGGAGAAATGTCTGTTAAGTTCTTTGGCCCACTTTTTAATTGGGTCTTTTATTTTTCTGGAATGGAGCTGCAGGAGTTGCCTGTATATTTTTGAGATTAACTGTTTGTCTATTGCTTCATTGGCTATTATTTTCTCCCATTCTGAAGGCTGCCTTTTCACCTTGCTTATAGTTTCCTTTGTTGTGCAGAAGCTTTTAATTTTAATTAGGTCCCATTTGTTTATTCGTGCTTTTATTTCCAATATTCTGGGAGGTGGGTCATGGAGGATCCGGCTTTGGTTTATATCAGAGAGTGTTTTGCCTATGTTATCCTCTAGGAGTTTTATAGTTTCTGGTCTTAGGCTTAGATCTTTGATCCATTTTGAGTTTATCTTTGTGTATGGTGTTAGAAAGTGTTCTAGTTTCATTCTTTTACAAGTGGCTGTCCAGTTTTCCCAGCACCACTTGTTAAAGAGGTTGTCTTTTCTCCATTGTATATTCTTGCCTCCTTTGTCAAAGATAAGGTGTCCATAGATGCGTGGATTTATCTCTGGGCTTTCTGTTTTGTTCCACTGATCTATATTTCTGTCTTTGTGCCAGTACCATACTGTCTTAATGACTGTGGATTTGTAGTATAGCCTAAAGTCAGGTAGGTTGATTCCTCCAGTTCCATTCTTCTTTCTCAAGATTGCTTTGGCTATACAAGGTTTTTTGTATTTCCATACAAATTGTGAAATTATTTGTTCTAATTCTCTGAAAAAGACCTCTGGTAGCTTGATAGGAATTGCATTGAATCTATAGATTGCTTTGGGTAATATACTCATTTTCACTATATTGATTCTTCCAATCCACGAACACGGTATATTTCTCCATCTATTTGTGTCCTCTTTGATTTCTTTCATCAGTGTTTTATAGTTTTCTATATACAAGTCTTTTGTTTCTTTAGGTAGAAATACTCCTAAGTATTTTATTCTTTTTGTTTCGATGGTGAATGGAATTGTTTCCTTAATTTCTCTTTCTGTTTTCTCATTGTTAGTGTATAGGAATGCCAGGGATTTCTGCGTGTTGATTTTGTATCCTGAAACTTTACTATATTCACTGATTAACTCTAGTAATTTTCTGGTAGAGTCTTTAGGGTTTTCAGTATAGAGAATCATGTCATCTGCAAACAGAGAGAGATTCTGTTATAATTCAATTCAGTTCAGTTCACTTGTTCAGTCGTGACCCCATGGACTGTAGCACGCCACATCTCCCTGTCCATCACCAACTCCTGGAGCATGCTCAAACTCACGTTCATCGAGTCAGTGATGCCATCCAACCATCTCATCCTCTGTCGTCCCTTCTCCTCCTGCCTTCAATCTTTCCCAGCATCAGGGTCTTTTCAAATGAGTCAGTTCTTCGCATCAGGTGGCCAAAGTATTGGAGTTTCAGCTTCAGCATCAGTCCTTCTTCTAGACTGATTTCCTTTAGGATAGACTGGTTGGATCTTCTTGCAGTCCAAGGGACTCTCAAGAGTCTTCTCCAACCATAGTTCAAAAGCATCAGTTCTTCAGCACTCAGCTTTCTTTATAGTCCAACTCTCACATCCATACCTGACTACTGGAAAAAAACATAGCTTTGACTAGACAGAGACCTTTGTTGGCAAAGTAATGTCTCTGCTTTTTAATATGCTGTCTAGGTTGGCCATGACTCCTTCCAAGGGGCAAGAGCCCTTTAATTTCATGGCTGCAGTCACCATCTGCAGTGATTTTGGAGCCCCCCAAAATAAAGTCTGTCACTGTTTTCATTGTTTCTCCATCTATTTGCCATGAAGTGATGAGGCCAGATGCCATGATCTTTGTTTTCTGAATGTTGAGTTTGAAGCCAGACTTAAATCTGTCATAATTAAGATCTATTTATCATGCAGGAAGGGCAGGATATCTTGTTAACCAACTTGGTACCTTGACTTATAACTTCATCAATTTTAGACATATGACATGACCTTCATCTGTATCCTTGCCACAGTAGCTTTGCTGTTAGCTCTGCTTCCCAACCTGCCAGCTTCCAGACACAAGCCAGAACTGAGTCTCTCTGGCTCTGATTGGATCACGCAACCCTGAACCCTGAATTGAATGCAAGGTGCCACTGACCAGCCTAGAAAGATTTGCCCTTCTAGGTTTTGGAATGGACTTGGCTCCACTTGAGTGTCATAAAGTGAGTGTGATAAGAGGGCAGATCAAATTTGATGAGTTCTAACACTTTTCCAATCAGGGGAAAGGGGTAAGCTTTTTAAGAAAAAGGAGATAAAATTCAAACATTCAAAATTAAATATTGAAAGAAATTATTTCAAAGAAGAAGAAGAAAAAAAACACAAAATTCCCCAAAACAAAGAAATGCCACCATTATCACAAAATCTTCCCTAGAATATCTGTTATTTTTTTCTATGAGTTTTGGCTGCATACTCTTCAATCACTTCTTCATACAACAATCACATCACAATACCATTTTTTTCAAGGAGTCTTAAAAGATAATTCAGTCCTCTTCTACCATGGTTGGATAATATTGTTTTAATCACTGATAGCTTTAAAATGTACTGGCAACTTCACAATGTATTAGTCATTTTCTGTATGTTTTACAGTTAATTATTGTTATATTATTATCATTGCCAAATTTAGGACTTTTTTCAAGTTTCTCTTATGAATGAGCTGGATGATTTCAAGATATTTCCATTTTTCTTGACCTAATTTGACTCACAAATGCTCTTCAAATGGATATCACTCATTAACTAGCTTGCTCTCAGTGACCTCTTGTCATACAAGGTCAGTGACCATGGTAGGCAGTAGTGAGTATGGCTGGAAATCAGCAATCACATTAGAATGTCAGCAAGCACCGAACAATAATCAAGTGACTATGAACCACATAAATATATCCACTGAAGCACAAACTAAACGTATTCCCAACTCAACTTCCTCTTAGCTGGACTCAAAACTATTCCTTCAGCCCTTCTAATATTTCAAACACAAGGGGAAGTGTGAATGAGGAAGGTCAGGATGGAAAGATACAGTCATGTAAATAAGAGGCTTAGAGATTTAGGCTTCAGGAGCTTCATAGTATACCCACCTCTGGTGGCTCCCGAAAGAAAATTCTGAAGCTGTTTCCTGAAGAACGGGGAATAGATTTTGGCAGGTCAAAATAGTAGCTGTTCATTACTATCATGCTGGCTTCTAGTCCTTCCATCGCTAAGTCCACTTTTTCCCCATGAGTAAATATACCTTCTACAAAAGATTTTTGCTGCCCTCAATTAAAATGACACTTTGTTTTTGCTTCTGCATTTTTCTTCCTAGAATAGCCTATATCCCATCTTTACTTGACCTAGTCATTCCCATCTTACACGGCTTAAGGGTGGCTTTTTTTTTTTAACCTGTGATCTCCCTGTCCTAGGGTTTTCAAAATCTGTTCCTTTAAACACTGACTCTTTGAGATGCTCTGTTTAAAAAAAAAAAAAGTATTCTATGGTCAAATAGATTTGGGAAAAGTTGCATGATTTCTCTCTTTTATTTCTCACAATTTAATTTTATTTTTTCTTGGAAATAAAAGCAAAAATAAACAAATGGGACCTAATCAAAATTAAAAGCTTCTGCACAGCAAAGGAAACTAAAAGCAAGGTGAAAAGGCAGCCTTCAGAATGGGAGAAAATAATAGCAAACGAAGCAACAAGACAAACAATTAATCTCAAAAATATACAAGCAACTCCTGCAGCTCAATTCCAGAAAAATAAAAGACCCAATCAAAAAGTGGGCCAAAGAACTTAACAGACATTTCTCCAAAGAAGACATACAAATGGCTAACAAACACATGAAAAGATGCTCAACATCACTCATTATCAGAGAAATACAAATCAAAACCACAATGAGGTACCACTTTACACCAGTCAGAATGGCTGCCATCCAAAAGTCTACAAGCAATAAATGCTGGAGAGGATGTGGAGAAAAGGGAACTCTCTTACACTGTTGGTGGGAATGCAATAGTACAGCCACTATGGAAAACAGTGTGGAGATTCCTTAATAAACTGGAAACAGACCTGCCAAATGACCCAGCAATCCCACTGCTGGGCATACACATCGAGGAAACCAGAACTGAAAGAGACACGTGTACTCCAATGTTCATCGCTGCATTGTTTACAATAGCCAGGACATGGAAACAACCTAGATGTCCATTGGCAGACGAATGGATAAGAAAGCTGTGATACATATACACAATGGAATATTACTCAGCCATTAAAAAGAATACATTTGAATCAGTTCTACTGAGGTAGACGAAACTGGAGCCTATTATACAGAGTGAAGTAAGCCGGAAGGAAAAACAACAATACAGTATACTAATGCATATATATGGAATTTAGAAAGATGGTAACAATAACCCTGTATGCGAGACAGCAAAAGAGAGGCAAATATATAGAACAGTCTTTTGGACTCTATGGGAGAGGGCAAGGGTGGGATGATATGGGAGAACGACATTGAAACATGTAAATTATCATATGTGAAATCAATTGTCAGCCCAGGTTTGATGCTTGATACAAGGTGCTCAGGGCTGGTGCACTGGGATGACCCAGAGAGATGAAATCGGGAGGGAGGTGGGAGGGGGATTCTGGAAGGGGAACACAGGTATACCCATGGTGGATTCATGTCAATATATGGCAAAACCAACACGATAATGTAAAGGAAATAATTAATTAATTAATTTTAAAAAATAAATTGATTTAAGTTTCAATCAAAAAAATAAAAAATAAAAAAATTGAACTATGGTTGATTTACAATGTTGTGTACATCAAAGTGATTCAGATATATTATATATATATATATATATATGTATATATTCTTTTTCAGATTCTTTTCCCTTACACCTTATTACAAAGTGTGGAGTATACTTCCCTCTGCTATAGAGTAGGTCCTTGTTGATTATCTATTTTATATGTAGTAGTGGTTATATGTTAATCCCAAACTCCTAACTTATCTCTCCTCCTTCCCCATCCCCTTTGGTAACCATATTTGTTTTCTATCATGTCTGTCAGTCTCCTTCTGCTTTGCTAAAAAGTTCATCTGTGTCATTTTTCTAGATTCCACCTAAGTGATATTAATGATACTTGTCTTTGCCTGGCTTACTTCACTTAGCGTGATACTCTATGTCTATTCATGTTGCTGCAAAAGGCATTATTTCCTTCTTTTTATGGCTGAGTAATATTTCATTTTATGTATATGCTGTTGTGGTTCCACCGCTCAGTCAGTCCAACTCTTTTTGACACCATGGATTGCAGCACGCCAGGCCTCCCTGTCCATCACCAACTCCCAGAGCTTGCTCAAACTCATGTCCATTGAGTAGGTGATGCCAACCAACCATCTCATCCTCTGTTGTCCCCTTCTCCTCCTGCCTTCAATCTTTGCCAGCATCAGGGTCTTTTCAAATAAGTCAGTCCTTTGCATCAGGTGGCCAAAGTATTGGAGTTTGAGCTTCAGCATCAATCCTTCCAATGAATATTCAGGACTGATTTCCTTTAGGATGGACTAGTTGGATCTCCTTGCAGTCCAAGGGACTCTCAAGAGTCTTCTCCAATACCACAGTTCAAAAGCATCAGTTTTTCAGCACTCAGCTTTCTTTATAGTCCAACTCTCACATTCATACATGACTACCGGAAAAACCATAGCTTTGACTAGATGGACCTTTTTTTTTTTATTATTGTTTTTGCCATACATTGTCATGATATCACCATGGGTTTACATATGCTTCCCCTCCGGAACCTCCCTCCCTCCTCCCTCCCCCCCGGGAAATCTCGCTGCACCAGTCCCGAGCATCAATCCTGGGCTGGCGATTGATTAGACACATGACAATTAACATGCTTCAATGCCCTTCTCCCATATCATCCCACCCTTACCCTCATCCACAAAGTCCACGAGTCTATTCTATACATCTGCGAGAACCCAACATGCGAGACAACAAAAGGAACGCAGATGTATAGATGGACCTTTGTTGGCAAAGTAATGCCTCTGCTTTTCATTATGCTGTCTAGGTTGGTCATAACTTTTCTTCCAAGGAGTAAGCGTCTTTTAATTTCATGGCTGCAGTCACCATCTACAGTGATTTTGGAGCCCCAAAAAGTAAAGTCTGCCACTGTTTCCCCATCTATTTGCCATGAAGTGATGAGGCCAGATGCCATGATCTCATTTTTCTGAATGTTGAGTTTTAAGCCAACTTTTTCAATCTCCTCTTTCACTTTCATCAAGAGGCTCTTTGGTTCTTCTTCATTTTCTGCCATAAGGGTAGTGGCATGTAACCTACCTGAGGTTATTAATATTTCTCCCAGCAATCTTGATTCCAGCTTGTGCTTCTGCCAGCCCAGCATTTTTCATGATGTACTCTGCATATAAGCTAAATAAGCAGAGTCACAATATACAGCCTTGATGTACTCCTTTCCCAATTTGGAACCAATCTGTTGTTCCATGCCCAGTTCTAACTGTTGCTTCTTGACCTGCATACAGATTTCTCAGGAGACAGCTAAGGTGGTCTGGTATGCCCATCTCTTGAAGAATTTTCCATAGTTTGTTGTAATCCATACAGTCAAAGGTTTTGGCATAGTCAATAAAGCAGACATATATGTTTTTCTGGAACTCTCATGCTTTTTCGATGATCCAGTGGATGTTGGCAGTTTCATCTCTGGTTCCTCTGCCTTTTCTAAAACCAGCTTGGACATATGGAAATTCACGGTTCACGGACTGTTGAAGCCTGGCTTGGAGAATTTGGAGCATTACCTTGCTCGCGTGTGAGGTGAGTGCAATTGTGCAGTAGTTTGAGTATTCTTTATCATTGCCTTTCGTTGGGATCGGAATGAAAACTGACCTTTTCCAGTCCTGTGGCCATCACTGAGTTTTCCAAATTTGCTGGCAAATTGAATGCAGCACTTTCACAGCATCATCTTTTAGGATTTAAAATAGCTCAACTGGAATTCCATCACCTCCCCTAGCTTTGTTCATAGTGATGCTTCCTAAGGCCCCCTTGGCCTTACATTCCAGGATGCCTGGCTCTAGGTGAGTGATCATACCAAATAATTATCTGGGTCATGAAGATCTTTTTTGTATAGTTCTTCTGTGTATTCTTGCTATCTCTTCTTAATATCTTCTGCTTCTGTTAGATCCATACCATTTCTGTCCTTTATTGTGCCCATGTTTGCATGAAATGTTCCCTTGGTATCTCTAATTTTCTTGAAGAGACCTCTAGTCTTGCCCATTCTATCATTTTCCTCTGTTTCTTTGCACTGATCAAACCCTTATGAAATCACCCATAAAGACAGGCCACAGCCCATGCGCCTCAGTTGCCCCAGTCCTGGGTCTGTTCCCTTTTGTCTCCTAGCAGAGCCATTTGTGAAGCTCTATCATGGCTTGCAGTAGGTCGTAAACACCTTTAAAGGGACCTTTATCTTAGTCATCTTATTCCCCAAACCTGTCACGGTGTCTGACACATAGTAAGTATTCAATGCGTATTTGTGGACTGAATACCTATTGATAGCATTTTAAACTTCCCCAACTTGCATTTAGTTTCAAAAAGGAGAAATCAAATCCAATAAATTAAATGCCAGAAAGCGGAAACTAGGAGGCTTTATACAACTTTTCCAAATCCTTTCATATTGCTCCACTTCAGCTGTTTACCAAGTGAATAAGGAAATTAAAAAGCAGCTACAAGCTGTTTTAATGGTCAGACTTAAATTCAATTTGGAATCAGGACAGAGATATATTATTTTTGAATGTCCTTACCTGAAAAAGAATGGAAAATATGTTAAATAAAACTCAGAATCAATTGTAGCCTGATATGTGCAGCTTTGAAAGAGGAAACAAACAACAACATTCTTAATAACGTCTAATAATTCCCCCAGCATAGGGACATAAAAAATATTCATTCTGAAAGACAACTTTGCAATTCAGGTTCTTGTCCTTCAACCTGGTAAACAAAGAACACCCTCTGAATGGCCTATTTTTAAGAGTGAACTGTGCAGAAGGGATCTCAATTTCAGAATATTCAAGTTCAAATCATGAGTCATCTTCTCCATTTCAATCACAATTCTGGTATACTTTTTGTTGGCTAAAATGAATATTTCTTACTGTAGGAAAAAAAATAATCTAAGAAAATTGGCACACTCATTTTCAAAAACTTAAACCAAACACATTTTGGTACCAACATAAACAGGCCTCACCCAATTTTGCAGTGTCTTTCAAGACAACAAAATGGTTTTTCTTAAAACTCCCTTAATCATATTATGAATATATCACATATCACAAATCCATACTACATTATTTTGATTATAAGAAGCCAGTCCAAATATTTAATGTGGATAATTCTGAAGAGCAAAATTCTCTGCAGGGAACAACATGATGACCAGAGCTGCCTGCCAGGTAGGATCCCAGCTGTGAAACTAAATCCAGGCTCCACATGACCTCCAGAATGTTCTTGCCCCTTTCCGATTTTAGTTGTTCAGTGGCTCTCTAGTATCTTCAGAAGAAAGGACAGACCAGCAAGCCCTTCCAAAGCCTGAATTCCTCTTTTCTCATTAGCTTTATATTTATCTCCTTATATAACTACTTCAAGTTTCCTGCATATGCCTTTTTATTTTATATTGGGTTGAACAAAAAAAATTCACTTTTCCTTATGGAAAAACCTGAACCCATTTTGGTAAATGCAAATTAGCCTCCCAATTCTCACCCATTCTTTCTCCCTCTGACTCTCCCTGTCTCTTCAAAACAAGGTACATAATTCCATGCCCAAGTATACACACCTGAATGTTTATAGCAGCTTTATTCATAATAATAGCCAAAAAGTGAAAACAAACCATTTCTACATAGGCTGATAAATAGATCAACTAAATGGGAAATGCCCACTCAATGGAATATTACTTGGTACTAAAAAGGAATGAAATACTGACACATACTACAAATGGATGAATCTTGAAAACACTACACAAAGCAAAAGAAGCCAGACACAAATATGGTAAGGCTTCATTTACATTAAATAGTCAGAATAGGCAAATCTATAGAGATAGAAAGCATATTAGTGACTGCCTAGGGATGGAAGAGTTGGGGGAAATGGGAAGTAACTGCTAATGTTTACAGAATTAATTTGGGGTGAGGTAACAAAAATGTTCTAAAATTGATTGGAGTGATGGTTGCATATCTCTATGAGTATGCTAACAGTCATTGAATTGTGTGGTTTAAATGAGTGAACTGTGTGGTATATAAACTGCCTCTCAATAAAGCTGTTATTAAAACAATGCTCACAGAAGGATAAATTAGGAGTTTGGAATTAACATATACATAATACTGTATTAAAAAAACAGATTATTAATAAGAACTTACTGTATAGCACAGGGAACTCTACTCAATACTCGGTGATAACCTGTATGGGAAAAGAACCTGAAAAGGAATAGATATGTGTATGCTGTTGTTGTGTGGCTAAGTCATGTTCAACTCTTTGGTGACCCCATGAACTGTAGCCCACCAAGCTCCTCTGTTCACGGAATTTTGCAGGCAAGAATAATGAAGTAAGTTGCCATTTCCTTCTCCAGGGGATCTTCCCAACTCAGGGATTGAACCCCTGCATCTCCAGCATTGGCAGGCAGATTCTTTACCACTGAGCCACCGGGAAAGCCCAGGTATATGGAGATGGATAATTAAAACCACTTAGCTGCATACCTGAAAATAACACAACATTGTAAATCAACTACCCTCCAATATAAAATAAAAACTTTTAAAAATAAAACAATGTTCAAGGAAACTCCAACATTTTCCTAAACAGTCTGTAACACCATCCTCTGATTACCTCTATTCCTGGCACATGAATTTTTAATCACTAATTTATAACAACTAAGAGCTGTCATTTGCCAAGCAATTCATAGCCAATATCTTATTTAGTATTTCTAATAAATCCAAGATAAGTATATTATCATATGACTTTGCAATTAGACACATTTTTAAGTGCTATGTCATTCGCTAGAACTGTTTCTTAAAGACAGAACCTGCACATATGTGTCTCACTATGATCAAGTGGAATTTTTTTGTTTGGTCCAAAATCACAATGTTCTTAAAAAGCTTTAAATTAGTTTATGGCATTTAAAAAATCTGGATATTTTATATAAAAATCCATTTTGCTAACCTATATTACAGAAATTCATAAAGCCTAATTATGAGATTCAGCCAAAGCCTTTAAATCTGGAGAGCCCTCTCCAACTTGCCACAGTTTTTACCCTTCCTTATTGTCTCATATTTATCTCACTTTATTAATTAATGCTACCTGCATAAGGTATCATAATGAATTTATAAACAACAACTACCACTGGGCACGGACCACGTTCTATTCATCTTTGCATTCCTGTAGTACCTGAACAGTACCCTGATAAGTAGCATGCACACAATAAATAACCCTGAATTGTTACCTCTCTAACATTATAAGTGAGTGATGTTCTACAGTATGTTTCTGCACCTCCTCCACTTACTCACAAAAGCATCAGCAAACGGTATCAAACACTATTAACAAAATGCAAGCGTGGTGTACAGATTATAGAGATGGATTTCTCTGCCCCCATCCCAAATAGATTCAAGCTGAATAAGCTTAGAAAAAGTACATATATATGAACTCTTAAGATCTTACTAACTTAGATTACCCAACAAAGACTAGAATGGTCCAGTCTGAAACTAATAAATGAATTTTCTAAGGGGGTATATTTTGCCAAGTAATTTAACAGCATAAACAAAATTTATAGGAGTTTGTTTAACCTACTTATCAGGAAAGAAAAAAAATTAAGAGCTTTATTAGCACTATTATTGCTTACATGCAAATTATACTGACTAAAATGAATCTTCAGTTACTTAAAATACTTTCAATAAGACCCCCTGAAGCATTTTATTAGCACCTGGTATGACTACAGTGACAATATACTGAATTCTGAGTCAAGCTTTCACTGGTTCACTGGTGGTGCAGAAAAGTAGCCCACTTTTATATACAGTTATATTAATCACATACATATACTGAAGTACAATTAGTCATGTATTTACTGTACATAAATAAAAGCGAAATCTTTCATCTGCTAATAATGTAATAATGCTTTATTTATCTTTCTAATTTTTAAATATTCATACTCACAGAAAATTAGAAGAAAAATTTTTTTTCTTTTTAATAATCCCAACAACCCAAAGAATAATATTTAATATTTTAGTATCTTTCCTTATAACCTTATTTTTGTTTATTTTTGTATAATTTTAATCATAAATTAAATCACTTTTGCACATTGCTTCCAAGTCTAAACCATAACTCAAAATTTTTAAAGGCTGCTTAATACTTCATTGTGTGTATGTATCCAGATTTACAATAACTATTTCCCTATTATTGAACGTTTAAGTTATATCTTATTTTTCAGATTTATTAAGAATGCTGCAATTATTATTCAGTAAAAAATGTTTTTTCATATTTCAAGTTATGTCCTGAGACTAAATTCCCCCAAAGTAGAATTACATTGTTAGCATCTTCATCTATATTTACCTAAGTTCTATAAAGATTGGATTGATTTCTCTTCCTACCAGTTGTGTAGGTTCACCAACCCTTTTCTCAGCAAAGATTATTTTCTTTTGGAGTCTTCTCAATTGTGGTGGGTAGGGCTGGCTGCAGACAATCTGCAGAAGTCAGAGAAGAATGTCCTTGGTGCCGCATCATCTGCTTTTCACCCCTGTTCCTGCAGCCCCCTTGATCCATCTCTGCACTGTCCCCCGTATCCCCTTCCCCTTCAGGCCTATAGCGCCTCTGCTTCTCCACCTGATTTCCTACTGGACCTGTGTACTCCAGTAGGGAGTTAATTGTTGGAGCCACTTTTTTTTTAAATCTAGAAATACATGCAAGCGAAGGTATGTTCATCTTAAAGAGGATCTGCATCTGCTACAAGGAGCTACAAGGCTGATGGAAGACCTTTGGGGTAGCCAGGAACTTCCTGGGGCCCTTGAATCTGACCTTGCTGCTGGCCTGTTTGGAAAGAACTGTTTTGGAGGAAAAAGAAAGAACTGCTTTAGTTTCAATAATGACCTTTATTTATTTGTCCTGGTTGTAAAAGTAAATATGTGCTCTCTATTAAAAATCTGAAAAATACTATCTCCAAAAAATGTAAGAAAAAAAACAAAACCAAAAATCACCAGGATTGCATCACCAGCTCAGGGCATTTAGTTAGAAGCCTCTGTACCCGCACCTTGAGCCCCCATGGCATCCACAGCCCAAGGGAGAAGCTAGGTCCTGGCCTGTTCCTTTTTGATCAGCCCCCAGAAATTTGTAATTAACCAGGTGTCCAGAACTGGAACCAGGAATGGTGGTTTTATCTCATCTTAGCTCAGAGGGCTTTTGAAAGCCCAGACTAGCAGTTTCTCTCCCTTGTCACTTAGAGGATAGCATGCTTCCTGTCTGTGTTCCAAATCCAGTGGTGTTTCCTGGAATTCAATTGCCTTCCTCTCTCTGCAGAGGAAGTGAACAGCTTAGAAACCTATGTTGTCCAGAAGGGGAACTCAGTTATTGGCATAAACGTCTTTATACTGCCATCCATGAGTGTAATCATCAAATACCTTCCATTTTGCTTCTTATTAGTAGTACTTCTTATCAGACATTTGACTGGGTTAACTTTCTGACCTTTTCTTTTTCTTATACATAATGTATCCACTCTTTTTAAGATTCTTTTCCCATATAGGTCATTGCAGAATATTGAGAAGTATTCACTGTGCTAACAGTAGGTTCTCATTGGTTATCTATTTTATATATAGCAGTGTGCCTATGTCAATCTCAATCTTTCTGACCTTTTCGTTTGTAACTTAGTTTTCCTTGGACTCAGCTTTCAAAGTAATTTGTCCTTGAGAGACAGTATGGTGCCGTGGTTAAGGGTGTGGTTCTAATGACAGCGCACTGAGTGCCCCCATGGTGAAAGAGGCACTTGGTACATAGCTGGTGGGGATGGTAAGGGGTCCAAGCTCCTCGGAAGGCATTTTGGCACTAGCTTCAAAGTTAAAAATGCATATAGCCATCAATTCAGTAATCCCACTTCTGGGAACGTATCCCACAGATAGATCTGCAGATATGTGTCCAATCCTTATTGTAGCATTTATATTATTATGTTATTCATTATAATCATATAGTATAATGGTATATTTTAATTAAGGATCATAATAGAATAATGTAAGTATATATTATTATACTCTATTTTTATTGATATTATTGAGATTTACTATAGTATTTATTATTTTGTTATAATTATGACAATGGTATATTATGGTATGTTATATATAAGTATCTATTGGTATGTTAATGTAAGTATAATTTAATTATATTATGATGTTATATATAAGTATATATTATTCTAGTCTGAATTAATATTATTATTATTATTGTTGTTACTATAGCAAAAGATATAGAAATAACCAAAATATCCATTAGTAAAAGATTGGTTAAATAATTACATCAACATAATGAAATATTATATAGATGTTTCAGAAGTGAGAAGTCCTCTACATACTGATGTAGTAGATATTTAACACTATACAGAAGATACATAATTCATATTATATGAAAGTGAATGGATTTTTTATAATATGTGATCTATACTATATATTCATAATGCACCATATATGGGTGTTTTATATATATATATATATATAAGTAAGGCAGCTTGGAGAGAGGTTAAGAGCACAGACTCTAGAGCCAGACTACCTAAGTCAGAAGCCTATCCCCACCTTTTTTCTATCTGTGTGATCTTGGGCAAGTCACTTAACCTCTCTGTGCCTTGATATAATCATCTATCAAAGAGAAATAATAATAGTACTTATCTCATAGAGTTGGTGAGAGTATTAAATGAGTTAATATGCATAGATGCTTAGAACTGGGCCTGGCACACAGCAGAGAAGAACCATATAAGTATTAGTCACTTTTATATTTCATTAAGTGAAAACAGTAAAGTTTGGAGGCATTATAATATGCTACATTTAGCATATTATAAAGAAATGAGAGACTATAAGAAGCCCTATTTGCATTTGCTTTTCTTTGCACAGAGCAGCATCAGAAAGATACTGGAGGAAGGGGCATGGTGTTAGACATAGATAGGTGAAACCTGAAGTGCACATCTTTGAATGTCCTTCTGACTTTTTGAGCCTCATGGATTCAATGCCTATTCAAAAAAAATACATTGTTAGTTTTTTGTTTTTTTTTTTAAAAAGGAGTATGAACCTCAGATTCATGAGAGTCTGGACTCTGGTTCCACCACTCACTAGCTCGAAAGCATGGAACAAAATTACAAAAGGTATGACTTCACCAAGGCTGAGATTTCTTTCTCCATAAAATTCATACCCATCAGTATGAGATACACCAGTAACATGTCTGATGTAAGGGACGCCCATGACATGTGTTCAGGAAGTGTTAAAGGCCTCTGATTACACTTGCTCTTCACTTCCACTTTCTTCCAGGTGTCCCCAGAGACACTGATTCTTCTCCTCCAGCTGTTGGCATTCCAGAACTAGAGACCAAATTACATGGGAATGGAAGGGGAAGGCCAGACTCGGGGGTGAAATTAGAGCAGGGTTCAGATCGCAGCTAAGCGGATTATTACCAACAGCATGGACTTGAGCAAGGGGCCTCAATTTCTTCATTTGTAAAACAGATACCATAACAATGTCTCTATCTTATAGGGTTGTTGGGAGAACTAAAAATGATATTTGTGAAGCACCCAGCTTAGCACAGAGGAGGCGCTGCATCCATGGAAGTGATTGTGAAGCGGAGGGTTGGAGAGGCTGGGAGAGATGGGGAATGGCTTTTATTCCCAGCTCCTGCTCTTGCAGTGTTGTTGGTGGCTTAACCATTGAAAGTCGATTACTAAGTCTTGCCCTATTTCACATCCTGGGGAACCAAGAGCATCTGGGTTAAGTGGTCACTTATCATTCTCAGTGATGCAAACAAGGCAGATGAGGCCCCAGTTCTCAAAATGTCTACACTCTGGTGAACCACAAACAAGCAAGCACAGAGAATTAGGATCATGTTTCTGGAGTAATGCCAGAGTGAGATGATTACGAAGGTAAATTGGGGAGCTCAGGTTATTGGTTTAGGGTTTGACTATGACAAACGCTGGGCTGGAAGAAGCACAAGCTGGAATCAAGATTGCTGGGAGAACTGTCAATAACCTCAGATATGCAGATGACACCACCCTTATGGCAGAAAGTGAAGAGCAACTAAAAAGCTTCTTGATGAAAGTGAAAGAGGAGAGTGAAAAAGTTGGTTTAAAGCTCAACGTTCAGAAAACTAAGATCATGGCATCTGGTCCCATCACTTCATGGCAGACAGATGGGGAAACAGTGGAAATAGTGTCAGACTTTATCTTTTGGGCTCCAAAATCACTGCAGATGGTGACTGCAGCCATAAAATTAAAAGACTTACTCCTTGGAAGGAAAGTAATGACCAACCTAGCTAACATATTAAAAAGCAGAGACATTACTTTGCCAACAAAGGGCTGTCTAGTCAAGGCTGTGGTTTTTCCAGTAGTCATATATGGATGTGAGAGTTGGGCTATAAAGAAAGCTGAGTGCTGAAGAATTGATGCTTTTGAATTGTGGTGTTGGAGAAGACTCTTGAGAGTCCCTTGGACTGCAAGGAGATCCAACCAGTCCATCCTAAAGGAGATCAATCAGTCCTGGGTGTTCATTGGAAAGACTGATGTCGATGCTGAAACTCCAGTATTTTG
Organism: Antilocapra americana; assembly: GCA_007570785.1. Lineage (NCBI taxonomy): Eukaryota > Metazoa > Chordata > Mammalia > Artiodactyla > Antilocapridae > Antilocapra > Antilocapra americana. The sequence continues at coordinate 9,730,415 of ML663567.1, forward strand.
GCCACCTGATGCGAAGAGTTGACTCATTGGAAAAGACCCTGATGCTGGGAAGGACTGGGGAAAGGAGGAAAAGGGGACGACAGAAGATGAGATGGCTGCATGGCATCACCGACTTGATGGACATGAGTTTGGGTAAACTCTGGGAGTTGGTGATGGACAGGGAGGACTGGTGTGCTGCAATTCTTGGGGTTGCAAAGAGTTGGACACAACTGAGTCACTGAACTGAACTAAACTGATGCTTTCTTCATACTGAAGATGTCCAAGTCTCTAGTTTTTTGAAAGACTGAGGACTTCAGACATGATTTTCATCTAAGGAAGGGGAAGGGAGAGGTCAAGTTAGAAGGCCATTTAAATCCTGTCTCCAAAGATACATATGAAAAGATGTTCAACATTGCTAATTATTACATAAATGCAAATAAAAACTACAATGAGATATCACCTCACACTAGCCAGAACGGCTATCATCAAAAATGCACAAACAATAAATACTGGAGAGGGTGTGGAGAGAAGGGAATCCTCCTACACTGTTGGTGGGAATGTAAATTGGTACAACCACTATGGAGAACAGCATGGTTTCCTTAAAAAACTAACAATAGAACTTCCATATGACCCTGCAATCCCACTCCTGGGCAAATGTCCAGAGACAAACATGTTCTGAAGGGTCACATGCACCCCAATGTTCCCTGCAACACTGTTTACGGTAGCCAAGACATGGAAGTAACCTAAATGCCCTTCGTCCATCTACAGAGGCATGGATTAAGATGTGGTACACATATACAATGGAATGTTATTCAGCCATTAAAAAGAGTGAAATCATGCCACTTACAGCAACATGGATAAACCTAGAGACTGTCATACTGAGTGAAGTAAGACTGAGAAGGAGAAATATTGCATGACATCTCTATGAGGAAATCTAAAAAGACATGATAAAAACGAACTTGCTCACAAAACAGAAAGAAACTCACAGACTGAGAGAACGAACCTATGATTACCAGGGTGGGCGGTGTGGGGCGGATGAAGAGAAAGGATAGTGAAGGAATTTAGGATGGACATGTACACAAACGACCCACTAAAGGGCACATGAAACTCTGCTCATTGTTATGTGGCAGTACTGATGGGAGGGGAGTGTGGGGGAGAATGAATATAGGCGCATGTATGGCTGAGTCCTTTTGGCACTGTTCACCTGAAACTATCATAACACTGTTTGTTAACAGCTATACCCGGACACAAGATAAAAAGTTAATAAATAAATCCTGTCTCCACCTTTTGCCTGGGCCTGCCCGGTCTTTCAATTGATGGAGTAGCAATTGGGCTACAAGGTGGCTTCTTCTCAAAATTCTGACACCAGGATCCCACTGCTCAATTTAACCATAATATTGATGTGATGTCATTGCACAATATGATTTTTATGTCTTTGTGGACTTTTTGTTTTGTTTTTTTTTTTTACTTTTCCTCTTGCTGAGAGCCATGTGCAGCTCCATGTATCATGGAGTCAGGTTTTTACTATCCTGAACGTGAAAGGTCACAATTCTGGCGCAATGTGGATAAGCAAAACCCCATGTGTGTTCTATAAAACTAAATAGTAATTTCAAAGTATCTCTTAGCATGAGCCTGGGATGTTTCCCAGGTTTTAAAGTATAATTTAAAATTCATGATCCTTTTGAGAAAAAATGCAGGAAAGTCAGATAAATCTTTTCTTTTATACACACATACCTCAGGGAAAACAGAATTTTATGTAAATAACTGCAGGTGGTGATGTAACAGTATTACAATAGCCCCTATAAATTTTGGAGTTTTCCAACTGTGCTCTGAGCAAAGGCTCTGAGTCTCTGCAAATTCTGTTCCTTCTTCCTGGAGTACCCTTTCCCTTCCTCCCTTCTTATACCTAATTCACCTGAAAATTTTCTAATATTCTTTCAGTTGTAAGGGAGACAACCCTTTCTCTGGGAAGAGGTCTTTCTGTAATCTCTCTAAGACTGGTTAGTTGCCCCTCCACTGTGCTCTCTCAGCTACCTGAGTCTTTATGAAATGATTTAAATCATCTTTACCACATTCTTTAAACTTCTTTTTGCCCTTGACTTCATAGGCACAGAAATGGTTGAAAAATAATCCTTGGTTTGTAATGCATTATCATTGCTGGTTTATACTTAACCCTATTTTATAATCATGTTTTTATTTATTTTATTTTTGGCCACACTGCATAGCATATGAGATCTTACCTCTTGGACCAGGGTTCTAACATATGCCCCCTGTAGTGGAAGCCCAGAGTCTCAATACTGGACCACCAGGGAAGTCCAATATGTATTTTGTTTTATCTCTTTACTTATTTGTAACCATATCACCTAGAAGAAATGTAATGGGAGATACACATGTAGCTTTAAATTTTCTAGTAGCTCTATTTAAAAAAGTATAAAGTAACAACTGAAATTAATGTTAATAATATATTTGCTTAACTTAATACAGCCAAAAGATTATCACTCCAACAAATAATCAACACAAACATTACTAATGAGATATTTACATTTGTTTTTTTTTCCATATGAAGCCTTCAAAACTTGGTTTGTATTTTACATTTAGAGCATCTATTAATTGTTTCTAGTCATATTTCAGATGATCAATAGTTATACACGGCCAGTGGCTACCATATTGGCCAGCACAGATTTATCATATAGCCAAATTCCACGCACACATGACCAAAAACAAGAACTAAAATATTACCAATAACTTATGTCTTCCTATAGATGCTTCCTTCATCTTGCTTTTTGTCAACTGCTCTGTTGGCCCAGCTAGAGTTTAAGTTCATGGAGGACAGAATATGTGTTAATATATTATATAGATGTTTATGTTTCATGGTCTTCTCAAAGTGTGTTCTCTAGACACGGAATTCCCAAGACACTTTCAGTTCAAAGTATTTTTATAATAATATTAAGATGTCATTTGCCTTTTTCATAGGCTGACATTTTAACAAATCATGAAAGCAACAGTGTGTAAAACTGCTGGCACCTTAGCATAAACCAACGTAGTAGCCCCATATAGTATAGTATTACTATACCATACTGGTAGTCCTTGTAGTCATCAATGCCATGCACTGCTGGTTTTTTTGAAAAAAGGAAAGTTTTACTTTAAAAGTCCTTAAGCATTAAAATGAAGGGAGAAGGGCATTGAAGCATGTTAATTGTCATGTGTCTAATCAATCGCCAGCCCAGGATTGATGCTCGGGACTGGTGCAGCGAGATTTCCCGGGGGGGAGGGAGGAGGGAGGGAGGTTCCGGAGGGGAAGCATATGTAAACCCATGGTGATATCATGACAATGTATGGCAAAAACAATAAAAAAAAAATTTAATTTCATTAAATTTTAACCCTTTAATGCTCATCTTTTTAATATTCTGTGTAAGTGATATGTATAAAACACTTCTGCTCTACATCGACATGCAAGTGCTATCCCCAGAAAGCATTTGTGCAATTGCTTAAGCTGTGAACTGAGCTAGCGGCTTTTTTTCATGTAACACCATTTTGACTTGAAAGAACAACTGACAAACCATGATCATTCAGAATTGAGACTTCAGTGGACATTTTCTCAAAATAAAGAAAGTAAACCTGTCACTTCAGAGAAAACAACTTGTATTATTTACTGCCAATAATTAATTTTTTTAAAAAATTTTCTTTACTTTATTGTGTTGGTTTTGCCATACATTGACATGAATCCGCCATGGGTATATATATGTTCCCCCTCCAGAACCCCCCTCCCTCCTCCCTCCCAATTCTCTCCCCCTGGGTCATCCTGGTGCATCAGCCCCGAGCATCAAACCTGGGCTGGCGATTGATTTCACATATGATAATTAACATGTTTCATGATATGGGAGAATGGCATTCAAACATGTTAATAATTAAAATTTTAGCTTTCAAATGAAGACTCAAATTTTGGAAAATTTGTATCTGCCACTGTGAACGTCACAGCTTCTCAATATCTAAACACTTTTCAGAAGAAGTTTAGGGGGGATATTAACAAAATATTAAATGCGAAAATTTTTTTGGTTGTTATATAAAGAAGTGGCAACATTTAGAAGACAGGTATAGCTCAGGGTGCCAATATTTTCCAAAGGACCAGCATATAATGTTAACAAAATCATGCATGGGTAACAGATCCAATCAAAGTACACGATAGACCAGAATTTTAACCTAATGGAGAATAAAATGTTCATTGATGTGGTTTCAGGTTTTATCCTGCAAATACCATTAAGAAATTATACTCACTGAGTTTTAGTATAGTATCAAAGATTATCCAAAATCAACCGAAAATGCTACTAAGGTACTCCTTCCTTTCCCAATTGTGTACATATGTTTTTCTTTTCCTTCATATACTTTAAGCAAAAAACATACTGTAAAAAATTGAATCCATATTGCAAGCAGATATGAAAATTCAGCTGCTCTCTATTAAGCCAGACATTAAAGAGGTTTGCAAAAATGTATAAGAGTGACATTCTATTCATTTTTATGCTTGGTAAAATATAGTTATTTTTATAAAATGTATATTATTCATGTTTCCATATAATGGTTCATTATTATTATTTTAAAATAATAAGTCAATACTTTTAAATTTCTATTTTAATTTCTACTACAGTAATTATTGATAGATATAATGAAAATAAACAAAAGCTCTTTGAGACCCTCAATAAATTTAAAGAGGGTAAATTATTTCTGAGATGAGACCAGAAGTTTAAGAACCACTAGCCTAGCACATTTGCTATTATATTATACTATAGTATATTTTGCTTACATATTATATTTCACTTAGATATTATACTTACATATTATATGTGTTCATATATATTTTACAGTTTTCATATTATGTTTGCTATTATCTTAATAAGTGATCAAAGTTAATACCACCAGTGATGGGACAAATCAACAGCATGTGCTTTCCATGTAATGCACTGAGAAAGACACAACATCATTTCCATGGTATTCTTAACAAAAATGTACATCCTGAATCAAATCACAAAGTAACATCAGACAGACCCAAACACTGACGTTCTACCAAATATTTTACTTGTATTTTTTAATGTTAATATAAAAAAACAAAACTAACAAAAACAAAGCAAAACCAAGAAATGGTTTCAGTTAAAACTAATCTAAAGAGAGATGACAAGAGAATGCCACCTAAATCTGGGGGTAATATTAACAGCTATTGGAAAAACCTGAACAAAGTCTGTAGATAAGAAAATAGTCGTCAGTGTTAATTTCTTGATCTAGCTCATTGCACAGTGATTAGTCGGAGAACATTCTTGTTTTTAGGAAATACATAGTTAAAGGGGGAAAGGTATCATTTCTCTTATTGACTCAGATGGTTCAGAAAACAATATGAGAGGGTGGAGAAGAGAAAAGAGCAAACGTGGTAAATATTAATATTTGGAATTTGGGAAAAGGAAGTTCAGAAATTCCTTGCCTATTTTTGTCATCTGGTGGCTCAGATAGTAAAGAATCTGCCTGCAATGTGGAAGACCCTGGTTCAGTCTCTGGGTCAGAAGATCCCCTGGAGAAGAAACTGGAAACCCACTCCAGTATTCTTGCCTGGAGAATCCCATGGACAGAGGAGCCTGGCGGACTATATATAGTCAATGGGGTCATAAAGGTTCTGACACAACTGAGCAACTAACACACACACGGTTGTCGTTCAGTTACTCAGTCGTGTCTGACTCTTTGCAACTCCATGGACTGCAGCATGCCAGGCTTCCCTGTCCTTCACCATTTCCAGGAGCTTGCTCAAACTCAAGTCCATTGAGTGGGTGATGCCATCCAACCAACCGCTCTCTGTTGTCCCCTTCTCCTCCCGCCTTCAATCTTTCCCGGCCTCAGGGTCTTTTCCAATGAGTCAGTTCTTCACTTCAGGTGGCCAAAGTATTGGAGCTTTGGCTTCAGCATCAGTCCTTCCAATGAATATTCAGAACTGATTTCCTTTAGGATGGACTGGTTTGATCTCCTTGCTGTCCAAGGGACTCTCAAGAGTCTTCCCCAACACCACAATTCCAAATCATCAATTCTTTGGTGCTCAGCCTTCTTTATGGTCCAGCTTTAGTTCACCTTTTCTGTTAGTCCAAGATTATGTCAAAACAAGGAGTTAAACGGAAAAGGTTTACTCAACAAATACACGAGTGGACCATTTTCTAGATATTCCAGTTTCTTTAGTTTCTGGATTTAGATGTAAGAAGGATTAAATGGAGGAAAAATTAAAAGTCTCTTACGGATACAGAGAATAGACTTGTGGTTACCACAGGGAGTGAGAGTTAGGGGAGGGAGGGATTGGGAGTTTGGGATAAGCAGATACAAACTAGTATATATAGGATGGATAAACAACAAGGTCATACTGCATAGCACAAGAAACTGTATTCAATATCCTGTGATAAACTGTAATGGAAATAATATGAAAATGAATATATATATATAACTGAGTCATTTCGCTATTCAGCAGAAATTAACACAACATTGCAAATCGAATACTTTCCATAAAAATTTTTTAAAAAACAACAAAAATCAAAAACTCTGTTAATGATCATTATATCCTTAATTTGCGTTAACAATGTGTGCTAAAAGTACCTCCCAAATTTACCTTCTTTTGTCATTTTTACTTAAAAGAGCCTTTAGACCCCAGAAATTGAGGTCTTCATTACATGAACTGCAAGTTATTTTTCTCCTCCTTTGACGTGGAGGGAAAGAGGATCATTTGCCAGCCTTTAACACAAAATGAAGAGGAAAGAGTAATTAGAGAATTACTCTTGGAAGAAATCAGAAAGGCGCCTGAGTCCCATCTTAGCTTCGGCCATCAGGAGTTGGTACAGCTGGGAGGGAAGCTAATCATCAGTGGCTCTCAGCTTCAGGAGTCTCTGGACAGCAGGGCCAGCGGGTGGGACGGGGGAATCTGTGAATCTTCTTTCCACTCCTCTGGTCTGAAAGTGCATCTCCTGTGGCTTGACTGCTTTGAGGGCGAAAAGGAGCCTAGGCCGTCTAGGATTGGCTGAAACGTGTGTGGTTAAGAATCTAGCCCAGCGGATAATTAGAAGCAGATCTGGGAATGAGCAGAGGATTTTTTTGTTTTTAAAACACTCCCTCCTTCTTCTCTCCTTCTTCTCTTAATTCCGTTCTGCACAGGTTGCCTCACCCCGCTCCCTCTAGTGGCCCCGAGGAGGAGAGGCACGGCCGGAGGAGCCTTTGTGTTTCTGACCGTGGCTTCCCCGTTCAGACAAGAGTCTCCAGCACTGGTTTCTTGTTTTAGGAGCAAGAGCCTTATAACTTAGTTAACCCAACCTGGGTTAAGGATGTTAAAATCTAGAGAGGTTGAAGAAGTGTCCCGAGGGCACAGAAAATTAAAGGGGTAACCCAGGACAGGGACCGCAGTCAGCTGACTGACAACTTGAAGAGGAGGCCCACTGGCTTCCCACATGAACCAACAATCTGCAAAGCCATACTTAGAAGAAAATACAGAGCCCCTATCTCCGTATCCCTTCGGGCCTGCAGAGTCCTGCACACCTTGCCCAACTTCCTTTCTGCCCTTCTCCCAGGTTCCATGGGCTCCCACCAGCTGCTTTAGTGTCGAGCCAGCAGAACCGCGACATGAGATCGTGCATCCGTGCATCTGTTCATAGCCCGTGTTCCATGGTAGAACGGAACCTCTACAAAGGCTGCTTTTCCTTTCTTGCTGTTTCCCCAACACCAATCACAGGATACGTGTGTCAGATTCCCATGACTGACCTAACAAATCACCACAAACCTGGTAGCCTCAGGCAACAGAAAATTATTCTTTTATCTTTCTGGAGGTCAGAAGTCTAAGATCAGTTTCACTGAGCCAAAGTCAAGGTTTTGGCAAAGGCCACACGCCCTCCCAGGGACTGTATGGGAGAATCAGTTCTTTTTCTTGCGGTCTCTGATGGCTGGTGGCAGTTGTTCGCTTGCAACTCTATCCTCCAATCTTCAAGGCCATCTTTAAATCTCTCTCTGTCCTTCTCATAAGGATACTTGTGATGACATTCAGGACCCACCCAGATAATCCAGGTTAGTTTCTTTGCAAGGCAGGAAATTGACGTTCCTGAAGACTTAAGTGATGGCCCTGGTCAGACAAGTAGGAGTCACAGACATAGGTCTGAACCCAGGCAGTCTCACTCCAGGGCCGCTCCACTACCCTGGACAGGAGTCTGATGGCACTTGTGCTTTTATAGCTCCTGCTTTACAGTTAAGCCCAATTAACTATCCTAAGTCCTATTCTAGACTGCGGGGATACAGGAGATCTAGGGTTGATCCTTATTCCCCAGGATATATCCATTTATGTGGAAAGAAAAGGCATAAAGTCAGACAGCGGTGACCCTTGTGTGGCAAAGTGACTAAAAGAGTATGAAAGGGCTTCTGGGAGCCTGTAATGTTGTTTCTTGCCCTGGAGCTGGCTACAATAGTGTGTGAAACAGTTTGGAAAAGTTCATCACTGTACACTTGTAATTTATGCACTTTTGTCAGTGTGTACTATATTTTGAAAAAGACCAAATGAAGGCAGAAAGTCAGGGCTCTAGGAAATGTCAAGAGAGGCCATAAGGCAGTCTCTCCCACAGCGCTGGATGTCTAGGCCATTTCTTAGCCTTCTCACTAACTACCTGACTAATAAAGGGCGGTGAGGTAGGAGGTAAGGAAGTGAGGATTTTCCAGGGTCTTTCCTATCAAAATTCCCAAGGTCAGCCCACCTCAAATTCAGTTTGGCTGTAAAGCAGAAATGAACAGACATTTTGAAGTAACATTTAAAATGTTGCCAATAAGGATTAACTCCCCTCCCCAAAGAAATCTGTTACTATTATCACATAAACTTTGAAAATCCTAGGCTAAACAAATGTTGATCCCTTTTTGACTGCAGGACTTATCAGAGCCTTTAATATATTAACATGAAATGTAAGACTATCCCTGGGTTAGGAAGATCCCCTGGAGTAGGAAATGGCAACCCATTCCAGTATTCTTGCCTGGAAAATTCCATGGACAGAGGGACCTGACTGGCTACAGTCCATGGTGTCACAAAGAGGAGGATACGTCTGAGTGACTGAGTACACATGCACACGCAGAGTTCAGCTGCTCAGTCGTGTCGGACTCTGTGTGACCCCATGGACCGCAGCACGCCAGGCCTCCCTGTCCATCACCAGCTCCTGGAGCTTGCTCAAACTCATGTCCATCAAGTCAGTAATGCCATCCAACCATCTCATCCTCTATCATGCCCTTCTCCTCCCACCTTCAATCTTTCCCAGCATCAGGGTTTTTTCCAATGAGTCAGCTCTTCACATCCGGTGGCCAAAGTGTTGGAGTTTCAGCTTCAACACCAACACGATAATGTAAAGAAAAATAAATAAATAAAAATTTTTAAAAAAACAGTTCTTCCAATGAACACCCAGGACTGATCTCCTTTAGGATGGACTTGTTGGATCTTCTTGCAGTCCAAGGGACCCTCAAGAGTCTTCTCCAACACCACAGATCAAAAGCATCAATTCTTCTGCACTCAGCTTTCTTCACTGTCCAACTCTCACATCCATACATGACTACTGGTAAAACCATATCCTTGACTAGACAGACCTTAGCTGGCAAAGTAATGTATCTGCTTTTTAATATGCTGTCTAGGTTGGCCGTAGCTTTTCTTCCAAGGAGTAAGCGTCTTTTAATTTCGGCTGCAGTCACCACCTGTAGTGATTTTGGAGCCCAAGAAAATAAAGTCTGTCACTGTTTTCATTGTTTTCCCATCTACTTGCCATGAAGTGATGGGACCAGATGCCATGATCTTAGTTTTTTGGATATTGAGTTTTAAGCCAACTTTTTCACTCTCCTCTTCCACTTTCATCAAGAGGATCTTTAGTCCCCTCTTGTGCACATGCAAGAGGGAGATATGTTTTGCTTTTTTCACAGACTTATTTTACTATGGAATACTTTATTTATATTCTTAACAATTTCATGATTAATGTTCTAAGGGACAAATTTTGGGAAGTATTATTGTAGAATCCTAATTCATAGATCCAGTTCACCCAAAGATTTTACAGACTGATGTTTCAAAGTATTCCCTGAGGCCTGTTTAGGTTACTCTCACTGTCCCTCCACAAGCCATAAGTGTTGCTTCAAGTGACCAAATAAAATATCCCATAACCTAAATGTCTGGATAAATGATGGGGAGGAGAAGACAGTTAGACAGCAGAGAAGGATTGGAGTGCAAAGAGAAAGAATTACAATGACTTGAGCTCCAGATTATCCTGAAAAGTCGTAAGAGTGTTTTGGTTGAACAAAATGATCATTTACTATGAAGATGCAGGGCATTCTCTCATAAAAAGTAGAGTGGACTCTGGGCTCAAGGACAAGATGGAACTGGACACCTGGATGCCACCAAGGCTTCCTCTCTGTCAGTGGTCCTCAGGATCACCTTCATCATTCTCTCTCTCTGTAGACTTCTGATTTTGCTTCTTGGCTGGCAAGATGGAATATATGGTGACCAACAGTTACAGAGTTTGTCTGTCATTGTCCAGTCATTAGCAAAGAAGGTCAACTGACTTAATCCCAAATTCCTAAGAAAGGGATATTGGTCAGGCTGCTAGCTACTGGTGACAACACTGGGTGGATCACAGAAAATGCCAGTCACACCATGGTTGTGGGGTATAAAGGTACAGTATGGATACTCATGTACAGGTGGGGAGCTGGGCAGACCACCTAAAAGATGGCTGCTCAAATACAAGATGTGTGCTGTGTACAGCTGGTTTTTAAAAGCACTCTCTCGCTTTCTATATAAATAAATAAACAGGATTTTTTCTTATGATTTTTAGTTCTTCAGAATCATGATACAAAGCAGTGGCTCTCCTCCCCTGACCTGTAGATGTGTCCTATGTAGGGGATGCTACAGTCTGTGCTAGACATTTCTGAAAATCATTTCACCCAAGAAACATGAGAGATGGCATTTTTTTAAAAATTATTTGTTTCTTTCCTCTAAAATCTGAGTCCAGGGAGGGAAATTTGGTTAATGAACAACATTTGTTTTGAGAAACTGGTTATTTAAAGCTTCACTGGGCAGAATTTCAGTTGTTTTTGACTATTAAAACCTCCATATTTAACGCCATTGTTTAGAAAATGGATTGACTTCAGAAGTACTTTTCTCTTGCTTTGGAGAATTTTGCACATTGGCCCAAGTGGGTTTTTATTTTCCATTTTAATTTATACAGTATAAATACAATGTTGGACTTCTTTGGAGTTAACAGTTTCACTGTGCAGATGTTTCTTGAAAGCCTTTTCAATTCATAGTGTTGGTTTAAAAAAAAATTTTTTTTTATTAGCCTGGCAGGCAGCCAGAAAAACAGAAAATTCCATTTTGCATGGAACTGTAATAAGATTTTCTCCCTTGTTCTTTCCCCGCCCCCAGTCAGCTACAGGATTATTAGGATTAAAGATGCCATAGTGACATCTTGTGGTCAACTGCCAGAGACACAGCAAAAAGCAGTGGGATGATAGAGTGATCTAGTTCATTCTCCCACAAGTATTTCTTGATTTATGTTATTTGCTTTTTATTTACCAGTTGGCTGAAACCACTCTAGAGTTCCAGGTTGTTTTGCTCTACAGGAACTACTCAAATTTACCCCACAGAAAGGATAAACATGCTGTGTTCTGGAAAGGAGAAGAAGGACATAACTCTTGCTTTGCCTTTTTGTTGGACTCTCTCATGCAAACAGTATTGCACAAGCTACTCAGTAATAACTCTGAAAAATACTCAAACCTTTTCCCTAAAAATGAGACATGAAACAGTGATTCTAAATGAGCTCTCATTCTTTATAATTCTAAGCTTTTAGAAACTAACAGATTGATTATTTAGCTTGTTTAGTATTTAAATGAACTGTATAAATAATAACCCTCCAAATTTTATTTCTTCACCCAAACTAGTGTCAATGGAGATTAAAAACCTGCTTGCATAATTCTTGACTTTTAAAAGATAAATGTAGCAAATAATATGCAACAATAAAAAATTCTTATTGGAAGCTTTGTAAAATATACAAAAAAAGATATGATATAGTGTTAAAAAAGCAAAACACCAAATTATATGTCAGCTGTGATCCTACATGCACATCAGTGTGACAATCTATACAGTGTAGAAGTCTACACAAGTATGGGTGCAAATGTCAGTATCAAAGCCCATGTAGAGAAGGGTGTAGACACAGAAATAAGCCCAGAAAAAACACATATACTTAGAAACATTTTCTGTTTCATGATACTATTGTTGTTGTTCAGTCGCTAAGTTGTATCCAAGTCTTTGAGGCCCTATGAACTGCAGCAAGACAGGCTTCTCTGTCCTCCACTATCTCCTGGAGTTTGTTCAAATTCATGTCCATTGAGTTCACATACTGCTGAAGCCTAGCTTGTAGGATTTTGACATGAGTGCAACTGTACAGTAGTTTGAACATTCTTTGACATTGCCCTTCTTTGGGACTGGAACAAAAACTGACCTTTTCCAATTCTGTGTGAAAAAAAAAATAACTACCAAATTTCTTCCAAATCAGAAATTAAATCATATTATAAAACTATAGTGATAGTCTTCACGGAGAGTCACCACAGTTTCCTGCTTCAACAGTGCTGGAACTGAACTGGCTGCTCGTCCCCCGCCCCTGCCGGCCACTCGGAGCCAGCCCCCATCACCACCTGGCGGGGACCTCCGGCCCCATGCCCCCGCCGCCCCTTCTCAGCCACCCGCGTGACCACCGCATCCCCCGCGCAGGTGCGCTACAGCTGCCCCAGCACGTGGAGGCCGCCATCACCCGCCAGATCCACCTGAGCTCTGCACCTCCTGTGTCTACCTGCCCATGTCGCACTGTTTTGACCACGATGATGTGGCTTTGAAGAACCCTGCCAGATACTTTCTTCACCAATCTCACGAGGAGAGGGAACATACTGAGAGGCTGATGAAGCTGCAGAACCAACAAGGCAGCCGAATCTTCCTTCAGGATATCAAGAAACCAGACCGCGATGACTGGGAGAATGGGCTGAATGCAATGAATGTGCGCTGCGCTTGGGAAGAAGTGTGAATCAGCCACTACTGGAACTGCACCAACAGGCCACTGAAAGAAATGACCCCCATCTGTGTGATTTCATTGAGATGCATTACCTGAAGGAGCAGGTGGAAGCCATCAAAGAATTGGGTGACCACATAACCACACTGCGCAGGATGGGGGCCCCTAGATCTGGCATAGCAGAGCACCTCCTCTTTGACAAGCACACCCTGGGACGCAGTGAGAGCTAAGCCTCGGGCTGGCTTCCCACAGCCACGGGTGCCTTCCCTGGTCACCAAGGCGGTGCACACATATCTGGGTTACCTTCACCTTTTCCATAAGTTGTACCAAAACATCTACTTAAGTTCTTTCTTTAGCACCATTCCTTCAAAAAAAGTAATTTGGTACCCACAAAATAAATAAATAAAAAATAAAACTATAGTGATTAAAAATATATAGTGCTGATAAATGAATAGACTGAGAGACCAATGAAAAAGAATAGAAAGTCCAGAAAGAGACCTAAGGACACATGGGAATTTAGTATGTGATAAATTTAATATAAAGAACAATATCGCAAATCCACAGAGAAAAGATAGGTTACTCAGTTAAAGCCTTTAGGACAGCTGGATGGCCATCTAAAAAGAAAGTTGGATCCCATTCCTCACACCTTACACCCAGAAAAAAATAAAAGTGGTACAAAAATTTAAATATAAACAAGAATAGTGCATTACAAGTGATGTAAGAACCATGAGAGAACTATTTAATAATCTCAGAGTGCAGAATATCCTCGCATTTATGACACATGAAACATAGAAGTCACAACACCGTGCAGAAAAAAAAATCAAAGACAAATGACAAAACTAAAAGGAAGAAATATTTGTAATAGATATCATGCTAATTTTTCTAAATATATAATGAATTTATAAAAATCTATTAAAAAATAGGTGGTGATTTGCAGAAACATGAATGGACCTAGAGATTATCATACTGAGTGAAATAAGTCAGAAAGAGAAAGACAAATATCTTATGGTATCACTTACATGTGGAATTTTTAAAGTGATACAAATGAACTGATTTACAAAACAAAAATGTACTCACAGACACAGAAAACCAACTTAAGATTACCAAAGGGGAAGGGTGGTGAGGGATAAATTAGGAGTTTGGGATTAACAGATACACAATTCTATATATAAAATAGAGAAGCAGCAAGGACTTACTGTATAGCAGAGAACTGTATTCAATATCTTGTAATAACTTATAATGGAAAATAATCTGAAAAAGAATGTGTATATATATACATATGTATAACTGAATCACTTTGCTGTACATCAGAAACTAACACATTAAATAAACTGAACTTTAATAAAATTTAATTTTAAAAATAGACAAATGATATGAACCAACTCTTCCCAGCAAAGAAAATTCAAGTAAGTCTTAAAATATGTGAAATGGAATTCAACATCACTCACAATTGGAGAGATGTACTTTACAACTATCAGAAAATGTCATTTTCCATCTAGCCCATTGGCAGAAATCAAACTTTGATAGGAGACTGTATTGGTGGGGGTGTGTGGGGATAAAGGTCTTCTCCTACATTGCTGGTGGAACTGAAAATTAGAACAATCCTTGTGAAGGACAATCTGTGAATGAATATATCCTTTGACATAGCTATTCCACTCCCAGGAATTTATAGAACAAAAGATGCTCCCAAATGCAAAATGACTTATGTACATGGTCATTCACTGAAGCAATATTTAAACAAAAAGTTTAAACAGCAACATTTTAGCAAAATGCTGAAAACATCAGCAGAATATTGGTTAAGGAAATTATAATACATCAACATAAAAGAATACTGTGCAGCTCTAAAAGAAGAAAAGGGTGACATTCTTTATGGATGGATGCAGATCATCTCTAATATATATCGTTAAGGTGAAATTCAGGGCTTAAAAATGTATAGACTGTGCTATCATTTATCTTACAAATCAAAAAGATATATACTGAATATACGTATCTGCTGATGTTTACAAAATCTGTCACTTGAAGAAATCCTAACAATGTTTAGCTAAAAATCCAGAAGCAATGACCTCTGTATGTCGACTCACTTAGCATGCTGAGACCTAGGTTATTCTCAGAGCTATATACTCTTCACTGGAAGATCAGGGAAGACTAATAGCAGAGATGTGAAGAGAACCCTCAGGGAGGCCTGAGAGCTCCCTAAAGGTGTCCTCCCAAAAATGGGGATTATTTTCAAACCATGTGAATTCTCTTTTTTTTCTTAATCAGTTGATATAAAACTGACATTCTCATCAACAACATATTTACGTTTGTTTTAAGATAACACAATGATTTATTTTCCCCCAAGGAAGATGCACCATATCGGGCTGAGGTCTCAGACACCCAGATACATAGGTACTCAGACACACCACAGATACATACTTCACTCACCTTCGGCAGCAAGAGAGATTTACTTAGGATCATACTCTAAGAGATTTACTTAGTATTACACATCTGTAACTATCCAACTTATTATGTTTGATCTTTCCTCCAGAATTCCAAATAACAACAAAAATAAAAGATTTGTTGCACACCTGGCATTCTATTTAAATGCGCACAGTAATCCTAGAATGTGAAGATGATTAATATCCTCATTTTAAAAATGCAAAAACTGAGGCTTGGAGGGTTAAATCGCTTGTCCAGCATCACACAAGCTAAAAAGTGAAAGGCTAACATTTCACCACAGATTCATCAGATACCAGCATTATTTCTCTTTTTCTATATCAAGCAATTTACAATTTTCTCTGCACTCTTCTTCAACACCCTGTTTATTTGGTTCTCTTTCTAGAGCGCCTCCTTGATGAATAAAACATTATAATTTCCTCTGGTTTCAGAGTCTACAAATTCTAGTGATTCTCAATCCTAGCTGCACATTGGACTCTTTTGAAGGGATTTTAAAATACACCCATGACCAGAGAATTCCTGACGGTCCACTGGTTAGGATTCAGCACTTTCACTGATGTGGCCAGGGTTCGATTCCTGGCTGGGGAACTAAGATCCTGCAAGCCACCCAGCGGGATATATACGTGTGTGTGTGTGTGTGTGTATGTGTGTACATATCTTCATACCCATGACCAGAACTCACCCTAGACAGTTTGTTTTCATTAGTCTGGGATGAGATCTAGGAAACAGTGTTGTCAACCACTAATTTCCACTCCAGCTTTGCTGTAGTAAACATTCACTAAATATTTGTTACCTGAATGAATGAATGAATGAATGATGAAAGAATAAATGAATGAATAAACGAACTCTTGAGAGTCCCTTGGACTGAAAGGAGATCAAACAAGTCAGCCCTAAAGAAATTGAATATTCATTGGAAAGACTGTTGCTGAAGCGGAAGCTCCAATAGTTTTGCCACCTGATGCAAAGCGCTGACTCATTGGAAAAGACCCTGATGCTGAGAAAGACTGAATGCAAAAGAAGAAGCAGGTGGCAGAGGAGGAGATGGTTAGACAGCATCACCAACTTAATGGACATGAATCTGAGCAAACTCCAGGAGACAGTGGAGGACAGAGAAGCCTGGCATGCGGCAGTCCATGGGGTCGCAAAGAAGTGGACACAACTTAGCAACTGAACAACAAGATGCCAAAATTGTTTTTGATGATAAAGCAAGAGCAGTTTTGAAAGCCCTTGGCTAGGTAGTAAATACAGAATTGTTTTGATTTTCTTCTGGGACGCTGGGATAGAAGGAAGCTGCATCCCTGTAACCCACTCTATTTCCACACAATGGAAAACTATAAATAGCAGCTCTGAATCACATGAGGGTTATGTAATACAAAGTTCACAGAGCAGGCTGCCTTTATCACTCAGGCTTAAGTTGCACTGAAATGGAAACTCAGCTGATGCCCTATGTATTAGTTTCTCCGAATGATGAAAGTCTGCAACATTTGTCCAGACCATCTATTTCCATTGCCCAGGTTTGAGGCTAGTTGCCAGGACCCTTCTTGCCAAAGAATTCCTCCTGTCTTTCCAGATAACAAGTAGACAATTTCAGCAGAATTATTTTTATTTGCAAAGATAAGACCAGAATTTCCCCTGATCAAATGAAAAGGCCATGGACATTATCTTTTCAGACACTTGGGAACACTAGGTCACAGCTCCAGTGAGGACGTGGATATAACACACTTCTGTTTATGGTTAAGAGAGGTCACCCCTGCTTGTTTCTGTAGAGATTTACTGATCATCTGAAATCCTTTGGTGAAACTCAAATCCACTGTGCACCATTTAGAAGGGGTTTGCCATCCTCTATGAAGACAACAGGGTTATCAGCCTGCCTAGGGAATGGATTCCAGCACTACCTCTGAACACACAATTGACTCTCACTGGCTGATATGGGGACTTTGGAATAAATGTTTCCATGAGTCGAAGGGCAAGTATTCAGTGGCAGAGATGGGTATCCACATTCTCCTTTTCTTTTTTAATGCCCAACTAGCCCTTATTTCCCAGCCTAGCTTGCAGTTAGCCATGGTCATGTGATAGTGGCCTAGCTGACGGAATGTGAGAACTGAGGTGTACCATGTTCAGACCTGTCCAGGCACTTTTGCTCTGATTTTTATCTGCCTTCTGGACAGTTGGCATGGAGATGCCTCCTAGGCAACCCTGGAAGCCATGGGTTGAAGATGCTAGAGCATCACCAGCCTGGGGGATTAATAAGCTCAGAATTCTTGTGTGAAATTAGATAAGGATGTTTGCAAGAGCCATCTGGCTTACCTTTACAAGGATGGGCAATTTTTCCAAATTTCATCTCAAAACACAGGCACTCTATTACAAGCCAAGGCCTGAACCGGAGGAAAGAGATTCTTCAAATAAAATTCACATTATACTATGGATGGGTCTCTGGAACAGTTGATCAAAACTGAAATTTTTATCAAACTGTAAGTCAAGAAGATAAAAAAGACTCTTTTAAAGACCTTTCTGTAATGCAAATCATAATCTACATTCCTGACCTAAGTACTTTTTGAAATATTACAGACTAGTAATTCTTTTAGTGAAACACAATTTATATTTTTCAGAAGCTGTAGTGACTTCCACGATATCAATGAAGTGAGAGCAGAGGCAGAATGGGGAAAGAAGAAAATATTAATTGAACACTTAGATTAAAATGAAAAATAATCCTCAGCCTAGAAATCAACTATGGTACAGCCAAAAGGATTCCTGGGCAGAAAGCAGGAAGAGTGTTCAATGCACAGACAGTGAGTAAATAAGCATAACTTGGTGAAGTTGGTAGAATGCTCTGGAATTCTATTCCAGAGACAGAATGATCATGATAGATGATGCTTGCTTGGCATCTGTTGTCAAATGTAGCTGTCTGGCAACAGAAGAGAGGGGAACTCTGTCCCCAGTCAATGCCCTTCCAACCTATATCAGGGGCAAGGAGTGAAGGGGGTTGATAAAGCATGGCGCTTATTTGGGAAAATAAGTGAAAAGTCACTCTGGAGAAGAGCTCCAACATCAAACAAATATAAAAAGAATTCTTCAAGTATGAAGGGGGAAAGTAAGCTCTTAAAACTTAAGATCTTGGCAGGAAGGAAGGGCTTATTGAGCTAAGAAGAAATCTATCCTTCCTTTGTCTGCGTTAAGAAAAATCTGGCACAGACTGAAGGGCCTTACTCCAATTTGACCACTTGCTCTAGAAACCTTGTATGAAGTCTCTCCTCAGCCACCAGGCCAAATCTGCACGCAATGACTTGAAAAAACTTCCCAAATGAGCCTTTCAGCAGTTTTATATACTCTTGAGAAAGGAGAGGGAGAGTAGCTACTATGGCTAGAGAACAAGGAAAACCAAATTCTTGACTGCCCACTCCATAGATAAAACACTATTGAGCATATGTATAGGTATGAATTAAGAAAGTATATATGTGTATTACTGCATGTAATACTAACAATATTAATGTTTTCTTCTCGCACTCTATATGGGTTGTCTTGTATATGTTGGACACCACCACCTTCGATCTTAATACCTGAAGAGACCTAATCTTCATAAGAGTGCCTGTAGTATCAAAACAAGATGAAAAACAATTCTTGGCTTGGGCTTTAGCTAAAGAGACACTTCCCTTCATCGTGTCTAGGTTGAAAGTACAGATTGTGTGTTATCTAATAATGCTGCACTCAAGTCTGTTGCCTGGGTAACCAGAAGAATCATGTGGCAATGGAGCTCCTTAAGGGTATAACTCATGTTTTATTTATCTTGTCCTCCACGAGGGCTAGCAGGGTGCCCTAGGACACCAAGGACATGCTGGGTCCTCACTGATGCTTGCTGAATTCAAACCTGAGTGAGTAAATGATTGAACAACCAAATGAAGGCATGCCCATATTTTTACGCTACAGGAAAGACACAGTATTAAAGTGTAACTCTGACTTGTCACTGAAAAATCTCCATTGCTGGAGGAAGGCACATTTTCTGCCTGGCCTACAGTCTGAAAATCCCACAACTGGAATTCAGCTAAAGTTCTTTCCAATTTCTCAACAGGAGCTCTTCTTCAAAGGCCTCTGAGGTCTAGGTAGGTACCACAGAGGCCAGAAGAAGACCAAGTAAAGCAACAGGGAGAAATGATGGAAACTGGCAAAATGGCGGATGATGCATAGGGCCTGATGAGGGTGACCACTTTTGACTCCATTAGGCCAGGTGCTGTCTTCTCTGGGTGTCTAATGGTTTTGTGACTTGTCTCGTCAACTACATCGTAAACCTAAAGAGGTCTGGGAACACAAGGTGTTTCTCCTTTCTTCTGTCCCTACCATGGTGGGATAAGAACTAGACTTGGAATCCAAACTTGTAAGTCTTCTACTCAATTAGCTAGACAGCCTTAGATAAGGAACTTTACTCCTGTGAACCTCAGTTTCCTTATCCAGCCAATAAGAATAGTACTACGTCACTCAACAGGCTGTTCAAAGAACACACAAGACTTTTGCCAACTGTGATACTGTACACAAATGTAAGGATTACTATTAATTTTATCATTAAAGTAGAAAATGGATACTTGTTAAAACCCATTGAACTGAGTAGAGAGGTGATGCAATTCTATATACTTGGCAGAAAATCAATATCTGCCTCTACTTAACTCCTTTTGAAAACACCATTCCTGCAGCTCCATTCTAGAAAAATAAACAACCCAATCAAAAAGTGGGCCAAAGAACTTAACAGACATTTCTCCAAAGAAGACATACAAATGGCTAACAAACACATGAAAAGATGCTCAACATCACTCATTATCAGAGAAATGCAAATCAAAACCACAATGAGGTACCACTTTACACCAGTCAGAATGGCTGCAATCCAAAAGTCTACAAGCAATAAATGCTGGAGAGGATGTGGAGAAAAGGGAACCCTCTTACACTGTTGGTGGGAATGCAAACTAGTACAGCCACTATGGAGAACAGTGTGGAGATTCCTTAAAAAACTGGAAATAGACCTGCCATATGACCCAGCAATCCCACTGCTGGGCATACACACCGAGGAAACCAGAATTGAAAGAGACACGTGTACCCCAATGTTCATCGCTGCATTGTTTACAATAGCCAGGACATGGAAGCAACCTAGATGCCCATCAACTGACGAATGGATAAGAAAGCTGTGATACATATACACAATGGAATATTACTCAGCATTAAAAAAAAATTCATTTGAAGCAGTTCTACTCAGGTGGACAGAACTGGAGCCTATTATCCAGAGTGAAGTAAGCCAGAAGGAAAAACAACAGTACAGTATACTAACGCATGTATATGGAATTTAGAAAGATGGTAACGAGAACCCTGCATGCAAGATAGCAAAAGAAACGCAGATGTATAGAACAGTCTCGTGGACTCTGTGGAAGAGGGCAAGGGTGGGATGATATGGGAGAATGGCATTGAAACATGTTAATTACCATATGTGAAATCAATCACCAGCCCAGGGCTGATGCTCAGGGCTGGTGCACCGGGATGACCCAGGGGGAGGGAATCGGGAGGGAGGAGGGAGGGGGGTTCTGGAGGGGGAGCATATGTATACCCATGGCGGATTCATGTCAATGTATGACAAAACCAACACAATAAAGTAAAGAAAATTGAAAAAAAAAAGAACATAAAAAAATATATGTAGAGAAGGCAAGCTAACACATATGTCAACACATCACTTTATTGTTACCAAAAGGTTGGAAATAATTTATGGTAAATAAACAAGTATTGGGCTTCTCCGGTGGGAGTCCATCTTACAATGCAGGGGATGCAGGTTCAAAGATCCCATATGCCTTGAAGCAACTAAGCAACTCCTGGGCCCGCTCTCTAGAGCCCCAAGCCACAACTATCAAGCCCATGAGCTGCACTACTGAAGCCCGAGAGCCCATGCTCTGCAACAAGAGAAGCCACCGCAATGAGGAGCCTGTACACCCCAACTAGAGAGTAGCCCCCACTTGCTGCGACTAGAGAAAGCCAGTGCATAGCAGTGAAGACTCAGCACAGCCAAAAATAAAATAAATTTTTTTAAAAAGTATTGATGAATGCTTTCCCACTTTACAGTTTAAAATATATGTTAATTGTACATGTGCTTTATCGGGACATACACTATATCCATTATAAAATGTATCCTAAGCACTATAACTGTTATCACTTGAATATTTCTGTGTAGTAGAATTACTGTTAAATTTTATTTTCTTCTTTGTGCTTTTCTCTAGTCTGCAAGTTTTCTGTAATAAACACATGACACAACTTTTTTTCTGACTCGGAAAGATTTAAAAAGAAAAAAATGGCTCAGTTCATTCCTGACTCACTTCTGTCTCAGATTGGTGGGTGACCACAGGCTTTTGTAAGGACATTTTTAAACTGTGGTAGATTAGGAAAAATTTATCAAAACAACACAGTCATTCACAGGAAAGATCTAATTAAATAAAATCTGATTTTAAAATTCTTTAATGTCTCCTAGGTCTGTGGTTTAAAAGAAAAATCTGTCTGTATATGCTATTTTTGTATAAAAATGGAGACATATAAGAGCATACACTCACACCTGCTTATTTGTATAAAGAAAACGTTAAGGGGGAGAGGTGGAGACCGGAGTGAAAGGTGGGAATTCGGATGATGAGACCAAGAAAGCAGGATTTTGTGTACTTTTTGTCATATTGATTGAATTTTTAAAATGTCATGTATCATTGTAGATCAACTATATTCCAATAAAATTAATTTTAAAAAATAAAATTAAAATAATAAAAACATCATGTGCAAGTAATAAGTCTAATATGCAAATGTCACAAGTGCTCCTGACCCCTGTTCTAGGGAGTCAGGCCTCACACTGGGTCTGGGCTAGAGGCTGCCCTCGCCAGTGGAGAGATGGATGTGGCCAGGGAAGCACGAGGCTGATCCTGGGCTTACTCTCCTCAGCCTGCTGTGTGGTCCTCAGATCCACTGCTTCCTCTGGCAGCATGAAACCCCGGCTGCACACTGCCTATGTTCTCTGCTCCAATCCAGGAGGGTTCTTGGTTGCCAGGTGGTCACATTGAACATAGCTGGTTATATTTCAGGGGCTCTCTCTGTTCAACAAACTTTATAAACCAGGCTCAGTACAAACTGAAAAAAAAACACATGCCCATTATAGTCTTGCGTTCAGCGGAGTCTGAGATACAGCTGGGCGAGAAAAGCCCAGAAGGTGTCCCCTAGTGCAACCAGGCCCACTTCATGCTCCCAGCTAGGATCTGCATCAGATGGAGCCTCAGACGGCCTCTCTTGAGTCCATCCATTTATTCTACTGGGAAATGCTAGCGTATGGTGCCTTGATTCGCCAACTGCAAGCTGCCTTAAGCACATGTTCTGTGGAAGGGATCTGGGTTGCAGAAGTTTGTACAGGTAGCCTAGTCAAATAAATTGGCTCACAACTGGCCTGATCTGATTAGCAATGTTGCATGCAGCTCAGGGAAATGTTAAAACTTCATGAGAACTATCTTAAAATGAGAAACTTCAGTCCATGAGAAGGTACTATTGAAAAAAATGACAACATAAGGAATGGAAGCAGATATTTACCACACATATAATCAACAAAGAATTAGTATGTATAACATAAGTAACTCCTATAAATCAATAAGAACCAACCAATCAATAAACAGGCAGTGTGCTCTGCAGTTCTGCAGATCTGTCTCTTCAACAGTATTTGGATGGCACAGACCCAGAGATACCCCTTGCTCCAACCTCCCACCACCCTCCAACCCTTTTAACAGTCAAAACCTTCAGAATGAGTCACTGAGCTATCCCCAGCCACTGGGACAAGTCAACACCATTTTTTGAGTTTAACTCCTTAATAATGATCAACCATGAGCTCCCAGATCCATCAGAATTATTCCTGAGGTGTAGGCTGTCATCAGCTGCCTAGTCAATATGCATCTGCGGGCTTCCTACACCTACCTCTTTCGGGGTGAGTGTGTGTGTGTGCATGTCTATTTCTACTGTGAGGATGTGGCTCTGGAGGGTGTGAGTCACATTTTCTGTGAATGGGACCAGGAGAAGCAAGAAGGCTCCAAGTGTCTCTTGAAATGCAAAATCAGTGCTGCAGCTGAGCTCCCTCCAGGATGTGCAGAAACCATCTCAAAGAATGAGTGGGGTAGGGACTTCCCTGACAGTCCAGTGGTTAAGAATCTGCTTTCCAATGCAGGGGGCATGAATTTAAGATGTTTGGGAAACCAGGATCCCACATGCCGCAGGACAACTAAGCCCAGTCTGCAACTACTGAGCGCCCTCACCACAACTAGAGAAAAGATCCTGCACCCCAGAGCTAAGACTTGATGCAACCCAAAATAAATATTTAGGGAGGAAAAAAAAAAAAGAATGGGTGGGGTAAAACCCAGGACGCTACAGAAGTCACCATTCTCAAGGACAACCTGAACCAGGCCCTTTGTATCTGCATGTGCTGGGTTCTGCCCACAGGGACCCCCACCTCGGTGACTTCCAGGAGAGTCACTTCCTATATAAGCAGGTGAAATTCATCAAGAAGATGGGCAACCCCCAGACCAACCTCCACAGGCTGGCGGGTTCCCAGGATGGGCTGTGTGAGCGTCTCTTCTAAAGGCTGACCTCCAACACGACCAGGAGCCTCTGCAGCCCAGGAGCCTTGGAGGTGCCCCTCTGGTGTCAGGGCTTCTGCCTGAAGGCCCTCTCTGCAGCCACCAGGCAGCTTTTTAACCACCCTGGAATCCTTGCCCAAACCTTGAATCAAATGGAAACAAAGCTTTCTGAAGAAAAAATATATAGGCAAATAATTGTATACCTCTTACGTAGTTAGAGGTAGTGTTACCAAAACACGAATCCACGTACCCGATGCACATTGAGGCCAAACAATACTAAAACATCCGAGTTTGGAGCAGAGAAAGGTTTACTGAGGGCCATGCAAGGAGACAGGTAGCTCCTGCCTTAAAACCCCCAAACTCCCAAAAGCTCTCAGCAAAGCCCTATTTTAGGAAAGGTGAGGGAGGGATGTGCTTAGGTGTTGCAAACTTCTTGGTGTCAGATCCTTCGTTTCTGAGGTCAGGTCAAGGTGAGGTAATGATGCTCCTGTAAACCTCCACCAAAACGTTATTCTCTGTTCTGACAAGAAAGGGCAAGGTCCCAAGGCTCCACTTTCACCCTGTGAGGTCCAGGTGCTGGCTACGAGGAGGCAGGTCTCAGCTGGTAGCTCCCCCAGGGCCAGGTCCCCCGGCCCTGCCAGCTGTCATCCCTGAGGGAACCAGGAGCCCACGAACCAACTGGCCCTCAGGCTCCTCAGGCAGCCCAAATCGCAGAGGCTGGTCCAGCAGACTGCGTCCCAGGCAGACTACTGCTGCCTTTGGGTCACAGAGGCAGGGAGAGCCTCACCGCTGCTCAAGGCCTGGACCTGGCCAGAGGGCAGCCTCGGTGAGGGCTCTGGAGCCCTGCAGGGCACAGCCCCCAGCCTGCTCCCCTGGCCCCAGCCCAGCGCACCCACTGCCCAGAGGCTGGGTGAGGGGGACGGTCCCAGGGAGAAAGCCCAGAGCTGCCTCTTACCTCACCTCCACCCGAGGACCCCCATCCGCCGAGGGTTGGCCGACCGACGCGCCCACGGCCGCCCCTCGACAGCAGGCCGCTCGGGGCCGGCCCGCTGGGGCGCCAGCCAATGGCTCGGCAGGACCGCTGACGGCCGGCGGGCACCCGGCCTGGAGACCCGGCTGGGGCGCAGCGGAGCGCGGGCGTGCAGACCGCGGGTCGCGCCTCGGCCGCGTTGGCGTCGTGTGGGTTGACAGAACCGGGAAGTGAAACCGCACGGTGAGACGACAGCCGATGGGCGGCCGCTTCGGGAGCCCACTCCCACCCCAGTCTAGAGAGACAGCAGAGTGAGGCTGTCAGAAGGCCAGGAGTCGGCTGAAGTATCTGGGTAGAAGCTGGAACCAGGGTGGACCTGTGAGGTGGGAGCTGGAGGTGAGAGGCACCAGCATCTGAGTGACCTCTCTCCCCTCTTTGCTACCAATGCCTCCCATTAGCTAAGCCCAGAAGCCAGGCGGGGAACCCCGGAATCTGGGAAATGCAACCTGAGACACAGAACAGAGCAGGGGAAGGACACGGAGTGGGTCTGTCCCCACCCCCACTGCCCTTGCACAGGAGCAGATGGAGACGCCATATATAACAAAACTTATAGCAGCGCTGTTCATAACAGCAAGATATGAGAAACGAGTGTCTATTCATGGGAAACATGAATAAATTATAGTAGAGTCATACAATGGAATATTCTACTATGGTGAAAGCAAATGAACAATAGCTACGTTTATCAACATGGATGAGTCTCACAAAGCCATACAAAATAAATGTTAGAATTTTATATATTTATATAAAGCATAAAAGCATGCGATGATGATGATGATGATGATGATGATGATGATGAAGATAGATATGTTGTAAAAGTACACAGAAAAATTGAAAAAAGTATAAAGGAATATATCTTTTGGGAAAAGGGAGATGTGAACAGAAAGAGCCAGGCCAAGTTTCAAACGTAGTAAAAATGATACTGGGTGATGGGTACACAGGACCACTGTATGTTGCTATTGATGGTTTATACAAAATCTTTTCATAGTATGTTTAACTTTACAAAGGAGCTTGAAGGACTGGGAGTCAGAGTGGCTATTCCAAATGTCAGGAAAAGACTCCATTCTTTGTCTGGAGACAGAACAAATGCAAGTTTGCCACTGGCCCAAGAAACCCCCTCCCAGCTTCTCCCCCTTGGACTCAATCCAATTAGGCAAACACATGCAGATGGGAACCATCTCAGTGGCATTCTCCTGGCTGTTATGCAGATACTGTGGGTAGGAGCTATGCACCTGGTCAGTCTTCTGACCAGTTTAGTTTCTCAAGCCTCCAAGAGGCCCTGGTTCTGTGTCTCTTCATGACAGGAAACACATTTCGAAGCTCTTCAAGGGTCTGTTTGAACCACTTCCCCACTAGACTTTTGGTAAGTTAAATAGTAGCATTCCCAAAGCACAGCACAGTTTTCTGAAGATCACAATCCCCCAGATCTTTCTTCTCTACTCTAAGCTGTTTTACTTTTATTTTTTGGCTAAAGGATCTAAGCAGGGCCACCTTCACAGGCATGTGAGCTGTCAGACAGGCCCCCACACTTGGAAAGGCCCTGCGCCTGGTTTAATGCTCTGTTGCTGTTGTCTGGAATTTAATACTTTAACAGGAGGACCCACATTTTCATTTCATTTTGTACTGGGCCCTGGAAGTTGTGTAGCTTATCCTGGACCTAAGACTAGTGGGACAGGTTCTTAGAGTCATTTCCTTGTAAATCTGCATACCAGGTATGGAATTCCGAGAACTACTCTGACAACTACCTTAATGGCCAAAGTCAAAACAGGAAGAGTCCCTTACTAATATCCCATTACATTTATTTACTTATTTGTAACCTTTCTTCCCAACAAGGGGTTGTAAAGTCCACTAAGATAAGATTATTTAGCTGAACACTGTCCTCATGACATAGTATCTGGCTTATAATACCTTTCAATAAATACTCATTGGAAGAACAAACATTTACAGAATCATTAAAACCGTGCTTGTCCTAGACTTGTTTTCTGTTTATATGAAAAGCATATACCATATTTTAGAGGATATTTTCTTAAAGAACATGCATAACTCAATACTGATTTTTCCACAGAATGGGACATGGTTCCTCAAAATCTACAACTATAGTACATTTTGGCTTTCATGCTGCTTTCTATTTTCTCAAGACTAACACTAACATTTTACTCTACCTAGAGACTTGCTCTAGATATGTCACGGGCACTGTCAGGCCTTCAAGACATTAAAGCCCATCTAAAGTTCATTTCAAAAACCAAAGTTTCAGTCTGTTTTTCAGCCCTAGCATTCACTCCCATTTAATGAATGCTCAGATAAGATTGCCTCAGAATGTAAAAATATCTAAAATTATAAAACGGTCAATGTGAGGGACCTCCCTGGTGGGCCAGTGGTTAAGAATCTGCCTTCCAATGCAGGGAATGCAGGTTTGATCCTCAGTCCAGGAACTAGGATGCCACATACCTTGGGGCAGCTAAGCCCTCATGCACAACAACTAAGGTACTGGGCACTGCAACTAAGACCCAATACAGTCGAAATAAATATAAAATTTTCTTTAAAAAAGACAAAGAAAATAACCTCCCAAAGTCTCATTCATTACTAGTCAAGTACAACTGCACAATCAAAATACAACTGTATAAGGAAATACTGTGCAGCCAATAAAAAACTGGTGAGGTATGTTAATGATATGGAATAGATAATTAAGTAAAAAATGGTCAGTGTGAAAGTAAGTCCTCACCATAGGCACCTACCTACCTGCAGAAGCTCTAACTCAGGGAAGCCACAGCCCGGTTGACACAACACTGACAAAGGGCGGCAGGTCTTTGTTTTTCCTGCCACAACTGCCCAACAGCAATGCATATACCAGGACTACAGTTCACATAGCTTGCCAACCTTCAAACGAATTTTCAAAATCTGGTGTTATTTCCATTACTTCTGAGTCTATACGTGAGCTTAAATACACTTATATTACCTGACATTTGCATAATTCCCACAGATGCCACCACTCCATGTGTCACTAGGTCACCTGTGTTTCAGTGTTTCTAAACACACTGCTTTACACCAAACAGAACTCGTGGACGGTGAAGCAAGAAAGCAATGGAGGCTCTGCAGCACCAAATGACCTGAAGTGGTTCTAGCAGCAAAATCAAATACAGGGATACTTTAATGTAATTTGCTCCACATGGCAAATGAGTGAGGAAGTGAAATATCTGACTAATACCTAATATTTAAATCCTAGACAAAACATTTCTGTGCAAATAGGGAAGTGCTTTATTTACTCTGATCCAAGTCAAAGGTAGCTGGATAAGTAGTTTTCTTTAAACAACATTCAGCTTTGCTGACATCTCATTTTCCAAAAGCAGCTGTTAGCCAAATATAGTATTGTTTATTCGCTCACTGGAAGGCTGTTTTTAAAAAGCACTTCTTCTGGTAAAAATATTGCATCACATAATTGGAGATAACAGGAAAAGTAGGAGTTGCTGTTTGTATTTAAATAAACATTTGCTCAAAAGTCCAGTTTTCTGTTTGTGAATAACTCCTTTATTTTGTGCCATTAGGCACACTGAATTATTGCTGTTTATTCCCTGCTTTTAGCCTTGCCAGGAGATACTCCAAACATGGTAACACACAAGGTATTTCTCTTAAAAAACGATAAAAGAGGTAAGGCTGAATTCTTTGCCTTTTTCCTTTATACATGAGCCAGCTATTTCAGTGACAGAGACTTATGAATATATAACATCACAATGTTTATTATCTGATACATACTTAAATTGTAGTTGGATAAAGTTTACTTTTTCGGTTATTTTTCAGAATGTGACTATCTAAAATATCCATAAATCTGAGTTAAACTCCCAATTACCCTCTTAGGGGAAGTGAAGAATGAAAATCACCATTGCTCTTGCAAAGAAAACACTCCATACATCTCACAATGCGCTTGGCTTGCATGTGCTGCGTGTACTGTTGGTTATTACACCTTTAATTTCAAGGAATTGAAAACCTATGCAGCATTCTATGATCTGACTTCTATTTTCTCTTCATTGATCACTTGGGTTCTCTCTTATGTCAACATTTTATAGTTGGAGTGGTTTGCCATTTCCTCCTTCATGGGGCTTCCCAACCCAGGGACTGAACCTGCATCCCCTGTGTCTCCGACATTGTTCAGTTCAATTCAGTTCAGTCGCTGAGTCGTTTCCAACTCTTTGCACCCCCGTGGACTGCAGCAAGCCAAAACTCCCTGTGCATCACCAACTCCCGGAGTTTACTCAAACTCATGAACATTGAGTCGGTGATGCCATCCAACCATCTCACCCTCTGTCATCCCCTTCTCTTCAATCTTTCCCAGCATCAGGGTCTTATTCAATGAGTCGGCTCATCAGGTGGCAAAAGTACTGGAGTTTCAACTTCAGCATCTGTCCTTCCAGTGTATATTCAGAACTGATTCCCTTTAGGATTGACTGGTTTGATCTCCTTGCAGTCCAAGAGTCTTCTCCAACACCCCAGTTCAAAAGCATCAATTCTTTGGTGCTCAGCTTTCGTTATGGTCCAACTCTCACATGCATACATGACTATTGGAAAACTCAAAAGCTTTGACTAGATGGACCTTTGTGGGTCATAATGAATGCCAAAATCTGGGGTGAGAGGTGAGGTGTTTGCCCTTTATGGTAATCCAAGCTGCTAGGACTTTCTGTTAGCTCCCAACATATAAACAACATTGCATTTGTCATCCAGTCCCTGAGGCTTCAGACTGATATCGACTAGTCTAAAAAGCTTTGTGCTCACCTGGGAAATCACAAGCCTTTTATGTTTTGAACCATATTCCATTAGCGCCTGTGCATGAGAAGTAATTCAAACAGAAGCCAAAAAGCATTTCTAAAATTATGTTCAAATTTTAGCAAGATGATTTAAGATAGAGCAAATGTTCGGCTTCCCATTTGGATCCTTGAAGCAGTGAAAGCAGTTCATGAAGAATAGATTTATATTTTCTTGCACATAAATATGTTTGTCATGATACCAAAACCATTGAGACAAATGACTATGTTCAGTTGGGAAATCTATCTTTTCTGTCCTTATTATAAAGTATATATTGTGGTATAATTATTCTTGTGGTTTTATAGTTAAGGGCATTTTTATAGTATAGGAAGCTTCTATTGAAATAGCATAGCCTACTTAGTTACTACAAAGCTCTTTACAAAAACTAACACTCATTAGGAAATAAACTCTCCCCATCTGCTTCTGCTATTCCATCATTTCCTTAACAGAAAAGAATAGCATGGTTTTGAAATTGCTATCTCAGAAGAAACAACTGCCTGTGGAAGTGTACTTTACAGATTTCTACTCCTAACTGGTAAAAGAGTAGGTACCTGTACATAAACATTCCTCAAGTTTGTAGGTTCTTTGAAACGACAATAGGGATACATTTCTATCAGTACCATTTTACACAACGAAAACTAGAAGCTGCAGTTATAACAATGACTATGAACAGTAGAGCTTTTAAAGGGAAGATACTTAATTATGTAAGGATTTATAACTGTAAGGGTGCTTACGTTGGAGTTTCCTTTAAAATTATACAATGGTTATTTTAGTATGGGTGGCTGTGACTTTTTGGGGTTGGAATGACAGAACCCCAACTCAAACCAAATTAAGCAAAAACAAACCCCCCACAACTTCCACACCTAAAAGGGATACTGAGTAGCTCCAAATGTTAAGGTAGCTCTGCCAGAACCAGGCCTGAGGACCAGAGTCCAGAGACATCAAACCCCCGAGAATCTTTCTCTGTTCATCACTTGCTTGGGATGCCTCAGGCTCCCAGTCCTGTCATCCCAGTTCAGCAGAAAGACTTCATTCTCTCAAGATTTCCATCGCAAAATGGACCCTCATGGGTCTTACTGAGGTCATCTGCCCACCCCTTGAACCAATAGCTCCTGCTGGGTTATGCTTTATCACTCTGATCCAATCTAGATCATCTGTATGAAAAAGGAGCCAGGATTAAGAAGCTCAAGAGGACCACATGCAGCGTAGTAAAAGCGGGACAGGAAAATGAACGTTGTCTGAAAGCTATCTCACCTTGGTCTTTTCAACCTTGAAGTAGAGGTCTCAGGAGCTTTGGGGCTCAGGGGAAGCCTGAAACCTGGGGGGCTGGTTTGGGCCCTGAGCTGACCTTGGCAACTGGGCTGCACTGGCTTTACTATTTGCCTGCCTTCTTGAGTTCTTTCTTCTTAAACTTTAGAAACTAAATACATGTTCTGTCCATTTATCTTGGGAACCACCACAATGCCATGAAAAGAGAACATTGTGAAGTCAGAAGGCTCCGAAGTCCTTGCTCCTGCTTTTAACAAGCCTTGCAACCTTTGGCAAATTACTTAAGCTCTATGAATCTTAGTCTCACAGTCTCTAAGATGAAGATGCCCACTCCGTTACAAGACTGCTGGGAAAAACAGGAAGCGTCTGTGAAGCACACTGGCTGCTCACCAGGGATGTTCAGTGGTTGTTGAAAGGGAGGACCGTATCCTACGAGCAACCTTAAAGGCCTGGGATTAGTCTAGACACAGGGCTGTGGGGGTGAAAGAACAGGACATGGCCCCAGCCCTCAGTAAGGGGAAAAACAAAAGTGCTATGAGTAATGTAAGAAAAAAGTGGGAGACTTCAAAGGAGAAAAGAATTGCTGTATACTGGGAACTTTACCCAAATTCCTCATCTAGTGTACCTTGTAATGCCATTTAACAGATTTAAGCACCAATTACGGTGACAGAAAAATAGCTAACTGCCCAATTTTTACAACATATTGAAGAAAACATTAGAGGATCCTGACAGAGAGACATGTACCATATCTGTATGTGTCTGTGTGTGTTGTCTGTGTGTGTGTGTGTGCATGATGCCTGGCCACCCTGTCTGCATCCCTCATAACAATTTTACAATCCTACTTATGTATTTATATAAATAAATGCCATTTATTATCTCCATTGTACAGTTAAGGAAATAGATTTAGAGACTCTGAGTTACTTACCCAAAGCACAAATTGGCAGAACTGGGAACCAAGCCCTAACATAGCTCTAAAACTGGAATCTTTACGCCATTCACTTTTCTCATTTCTCAATAATGACGATGTAAGATTTAGGTTTAAATTCCAATTCAGCTGCTCCATGTACGCTGACTCTGGGTCAGTTTCTCCTGCACCATGCTCCCTCTAGTAACATGACGACCAGGTTTCTGTCCAGTTCTCCAGATTTCTGAGAACTACTCATGCAGTGATTCTCAAAGTGGTCCCTGGACCATCCTATCACCACCTGGCACTTGCTAAGAAAATGCATTCATGGCTATGCAGGACCTACTGAACCATTCTGGGGACGCACAAGCAATCTCTTAACAAGCTCTCCAGATCCAAATTCAAGTTTGAAAACCAGACTTTTCAGTATTCTAAGGAATGAAGCTATTGTGATACCTTTTCCTCTTCTCAACAAACAAGTCTCTGACTCTCAATATATTTCTTCTAAAGTTTTTAAGGCATCTTAGAAAACTCAATATTCAAGCTACAGTATGGGACTGAAAAAGGTCTACTCTTGCTTACAATTATATTTCACATCACTCCTTTCTCCAAAGGTCAAGTTACAATCCTTGTCAGTACCATTACTGTCCCACCTGAGCCATTTCCTAGATGCTATTTTTAAGTCAGAAGTTTCTCTCTTCAGGGACTTTCACACTTTATCCCTCCATCCTTTGCTTTCTCTTTAGTCATTCAATACTCTATCCATCTTGTCCCAGACCTATTCAAACAATACCCACTACTCTCTTAACTCTACAGCCCACAAACATATCTAAATGTCTCTGTTCTGTCCGCAAAATGATCCTAGGGTCCTAAGAGTATGGCGACTATTTAATAGGGATGGGACTGAAGTTGACCTGTTATTAAGCAGTTTGCTGGAAGCACTAATGCAGAAGTATATTCCATGAAGAACTTTCAGGTTTCCTTTTTTTACTAATTAAAAATTATTTTATTGTTAATCCAAGTCCCCAAAACACCTTTTCTTCACTCTAAAACGCTATCATTTTTTTTCAAACATTTAATTCACACAGGCCATGTCCACATATAAATTAACGATTTTATTATACATTATGTATTAACTTCTTTGCATCATTACTGCCTTTATATTTTATGTTTAACAACAACAACAAATCCTTCTCTAAAGCCTAGAGACAATAAGATACAGCATTAGTCACAGTATATGGAAGTCTCCTATTGGTGATAAAATACACAAACCTCTCCCCTCACCAAAGAACTCTGTACAGTCTGAAACAGAAATAGAACAAGTTAGACATAATGCAAGATAACATAAAGTTTTCAGACAACTAAAACTAGATGTTGGTCCAAAGTTATTAAAGTCACCACCAACTGGCAATAACTGGCTGCTTCATGGGGATTTTTATTTGTTCAGGGTAGGACAAGAGTTAGTCTCAGGTGTTTCTAGCACAGAACAGATTTAAGAGCTACTGACCCAGAGATAAGATCCACTTTAAAACCAATCAGAAGCACCGCAGCACAAGCCAATTTAAAAATATGCATGAGATGAGAACCCAATTCAGTGGCTTTTCAACTAGTCACTGAAGCTGACATAAACACTTTGCTTAGGACTACACAGAGCTGGAGCAGAACAAAAAGTACGTCTCATTACATCAACTGATGGCCGGCTTCTTCCATCTCGTTTGCCTGGTCCACCAAGGATCTAAACTGACGAATTACTGACTTTCCAAACAACTAGACTGCACAGAACAATAGCAATGAGCATGCAGGCTGCTGCTACCCAACCTACAAGGCCCCAAACACTGGTGACACCAGTGCATCTACGTATTGTTGAAACAGCAGGACCGAGAAATAATTATATAAGACACACTGATAGTTTTGTGGGGACAGAGGGGTAGGGGTATCAGTTATCAATGCTGATTCTATACTGCTAAAGGTCTGTAATGCACAGTTGAAAAGTAGACCCATTTCAATACTTCATAGACAGTCTGCAGATACTCCATTTCACCATCCCAATTAACTCTTGTGTGTTGACCTTTCACTTACCAAACTCCCACCATGAAATCTCTCAATAGTGTGACCTCAAACGACTTCCATCTCCCGCTACATTCCCTTACTGCAGGCCGGCTTCCACCAAAACACCTAGCAGAAGGCCACCAAACCTCTCACCTTCTGCCTTGTTGCCAAAGACAGTTGACCCATACTTTCTCCTCAAGTGAAAAAATTAGAAGACAACAAGATTAGGTAGATCACCCATTACATACTTAATCAACTGGATCAGTCACACAAGGAGGCTCATTCCAGTCATGGGTAACCAGCATGAAAAACAGCATATGGGCAGCCAACGGATAGATGTACACTAAAAACGATAAAAATTATTTCTAGGGACATTTCTCTTAGCTATAACAAACAATCTAAATTAAGCTACTTACAGGTAAAAATCACAATGAGCAGCATTATTAAACAATTCCAAAAGTTAGTGATCTTGGCTAAATAATTATACATTAGAACCTTCTAAGAAGGCTGCTAATAAACTATGTCAAAATTTGCAAAGAGTTTTAGTCAGACTTGAAAGCCAAGATAAGCAACTCCTTTGTATGATTATTACCTCTGACCAAAGCACAAGAATTCACTCAGACAAATAACTTTCATAACCTACCTAAAAATAGGATAGCTCATAAATTTTCTAAACTGTTCTTTCCTGCTGTGGACAGCCCTTGATCTCTGACTGTAAAATTTAGCAAGTTTTGGCATACACTAATGTTAGTTTTACAAGTTACTAAAAACCTCTATAAATTAAGCATCGTCTCTCAAATCTGGATATTTCTCTCACCCTGAATGCCTCAACATTTAGGTCACAAATTGAAATACCAGTAGAAAAATATTCATCTTTAGGCAGGTTGTACAGTTACCACATGGCAAAAAACTGACAAGAAAATTTAAACAGAGTATAAAAATACTTCAAAGCATTATAAACTTTGAACTTAGCACACTTTCCTAAATTTTAGTATTTCCAACAAGAAAAGACTGGGGTAGCATTTTAGATGGTTTAAGCTAACTCAAAAATTTCCTGATTCCTGGTATCAGTACTAAGTTTTTATATAGTTTTATTATAGTAGCAAACAGCTGTTACAGTGGAATCTACAAACATATACAGAATTATTATATTTAAATTCATATAGAACAGTATTTACATTTTTAAGTTACTTTTGAAATCAGAAGATGAAGTACAGATTAAGTTTTATAACAAAGAAGAGGAAAATACAGAAGACAAAAACAGAGATGAACAGTAAAAATACAATTATTTGTTCTTGACACAACA
Organism: Antilocapra americana; assembly: GCA_007570785.1. NCBI lineage: Eukaryota > Metazoa > Chordata > Mammalia > Artiodactyla > Antilocapridae > Antilocapra > Antilocapra americana. The sequence continues at coordinate 9,765,861 of ML663567.1, forward strand.
CAGGGAAACTGTCAGAAAGCTACATCTTCTTAATTTGACTGTCCAAATCATTAAAGTACGGATGATTCAGTGCCATTTTGCCAGAAATTCGTTTGGCAGGATCATAGATTAACATTTTCTGTGTGAGGAAAAGATTTTTAAGATTATTTATTTAAGAAAAAAAAAAAAACCCCAAAGCCTTACTTTTCTACCAATAAGCCATATGCTAATAATTTTAAAGAAAAACTACTAAATGAACATTCCCATTAGTTTAACACCAAACCACATAAATGTTTTACCTCACCCTCTAGCTCTAAAATGATCCATTCTTTAAATCACAAATATCTTGATAACCTTTCTGCTATAAATTACAGTTTAAGACACAAGCATTCATGGATAACTCTAAAACCAAGGCATAATAAATTTAAGAAAGATTATCTAGTTAATTATATTTACTTTGAGAATGAAAAGGCCCTCTGAGTTATTTACAGCATTCCTGAAATCGTGGTAATTAACTATAGAGGTTTGTAATGTAGCTTTCAGCAGTTTCCTAATAAAAACAAAACTGGAGTGCACTATGCTATAAACATAGTTAAAATGGGTCACTAAATGAACTGTGGTCAGAAAACCTAGTGTTAAAGTTTATTTACACATCAGCAGAAAAGTTTGGATAAAGTTAAAATGTATCTTAAAGAAATCTTAAAACAAAATCAGTAATAGAGATACTTCTACTCTCTTGTTACCATTTAAGCTCTTATTCTATAGCTAGCACTCTCCTAAGTGCTTTTGTTCATTTCATGTTACTTAACCCTGACAACCAAAGGCAGGAATTAGTCCCACTTTACAAATGAGAATACTGGGGCTCAAAGGGGTGAAGGCACTTGCCCAAGTTCATAGAGCTTACCAGTGAGAAGGACAAAATTTGAAACCAAGACTAACACACAGTTTACAGCAGCGATTATCAAGGTGAGACTGCCCCTAACGGGTATTTGGCAATGTGTAGATACACTTGGGGTTGTCACAACTGGGATGAAAATGTGTTAATGGCGTCTGCAGGACACAGAAACGGGATGCTGCTGAGTGTCTTAGTGATGCACAGGACTGCCTCCAGCAGCGAAAGAGGGTCCAGTCCAAGACGTCGGTAGTGGCTAGTCTGAGGAACCGTGATTGACAGCATGACCTTCATCTGGTTAACCGAAGTGACATGCTTTGAAATGTTCCAGAATCCCAGACTGGGCCAGGAATACAGAGGGCCTTTTACATCACATCATCAATACTGATGCACAAAATATCTGAGTAGCAGTAAAGAACCCTGGACTGCACTGTGAGCAGTCTGAGCCGGAGTTGGTGGCATGGTTATAACATGTGAGAGAGGCCCAAAGATCAAGTAGAACATGTGTATGATGATACAGCAATAGATTTTTTTCCCTTTGCTTAGTAACCTAGCAAAATTTCTTTTTTGGAATTACATTACCTGAAATTCATAAGATTTAGTTCCTTCTAACACTTCAGTCCTTAAATACTGTTCTAAAATAAATTTCCTGAGGCAGGTCTAGGACAATTTATTTTATCCTAACAAATTATTCTTTGTCTTATTTTTAAAGAACACAGCTGTTTAGTTGGAACAGCAACATAATAGAGGGGAAGGTTTTAAGAACTACATTCATCCCTTTGCTAACCTATCTGATGTGGAAATGGGGCACGAGGTGAGAAATGGAAATTCATGCAGCAAAGGCTTTAATAACTAAAAATATGAAAATATAAGGAAGACACCTATGTCTAAACTAAAAACCAGTAAATACCAAGACAAAAAAGCTGGAAAGGAGGACTACTCCAAGCCAGTCACTTACAGAATTATTATTAACCCCGTCCTCTCCTTCAGTGTATCTATAGCTATCTATCAGATTAAAAACAAATCAACAAGGGCAACAAAAAAATGCCAAATTCTCTTCTCAAAACCACTAGTGTTTTTCATAACTAAAATGGAACTAGTAATGTGCTTGCTTCAGTAGCACATATACTGAAATGGAGCTAGTAATATAATAAACATAACAGACATAACAGTCATGTGTCTAGCTCAACAAATACTGGTTTTATTCCTATTTCCTAGGTAAGGATAGAATTAAGTACATTCAGAATTAATTATCCATGGTGTTAAAACCAATATAAAGGGCATTCCTTACCGAGAGCAGATCCAAGCCATTTTCATCCAAGTTTTTGACATGGGATGCTAAGCTTCCCGGTTTCCACTTGGGAAATGTATTCTTGTAGTCCTGTAAAGATTCCACTTCTGGCCACACTTCGTTATTGGGAGTGCCCAAAGCTCTAAGAAGCCAGAGCAAAACAAAAACTTACAAGTTAAAACATCAACATAATTCTTGTTATCTACATGTTAAAGTTCTTAACAGCTCAAGCATAAATCAAAAATACCTGAAAATTCTGAAGAGTTGATCAATTTCTGAATCCCCATGAAAAAGTGGTTTCTTAGTTGCTAATTCAGCAAATATGGTACCTATACTCCAAATGTCCACTGGAGTTGAGTAGCGAGCTGACCCCAGCAATACTTCTGGAGATCTATACCAGAGTGTCACTACCTATTACAAAGAAAATACCTTACTTGGAATAAATGTGGCGCATTAAATTACCTAAAATGTAAATATTTATATTAGGACTGTCCTTTAGAATGCCGCATGATTGTCTCTGATACGGTGTTTAAAAGTCAATTAACTATACACAATACTAAACGTTAGATAAATACTTCATTTGTAAGTTATATTCACTAAGGAGGAAAAGATAAAAGCATACCAAGTCTTTTCAAATCAGTAAAAGGCAAGGATCACAACAGTCAAGACAGCCTTCTCTTAAAAACAAAAGCACAGTGATACTGGATTTGGGTTGACACTATGCTGTACAAGTGCATGCATCGCTTACAAGCTAAAATCACAACCAAGGCAAACAACAGCTTATTAGTGGTCTAGCACCAATCTGCTATTTTAGCATACCTAAGATATCACAATGGAGGGCAACAGCATCTATTTAAACCAGTGGAAACCAAATAAGATATATTTACAGATCCATGGGAAAAATTATAAAAAGGAATGATTAAAAAGGAGCCAAGACACCTGACCAGCAGCGCACTGTTACAAGTTTTGATCTAGAGGAAGTCTTTGAGCACAAGAGTAGATGACCCCACAGAAGACAAGGTTTCCCAATAACCCTTAGCTGTGATTTAGCATTCCTTCTCTCTCCAGAAACAGCAAACAAAAAGCCAAGTCATCAGTGTAACAGGGACAAAACCTGGCTATACTTACAAGCTTCTAAAAGCATCTGAAATAGTCGTACTTAACAAGAACTTTTAACTAGTCTTGTTAAAGACAGGATCCAAACAAGAGACGGAAGTCACATGTAATTTGAACAGGGAACGTTTACTATACAGGATTAGTAACTGTAACAGAGGATTGTAATAATCCGAGACGGACTTGTAGGAATAAATGACTCCTGCCTGCGATGCCTTTCTAGCACCCTCTACTGTCAAAGCGTAACATCCCAGCATCTGGCGAAGGAAAAACCCTCAAAAGTTCCAGATCCATTTTCACATAGCAGACAATGAAGGGTTACTTTGGACTAGAGAGGCAATAAACTGATACTGGCACAGAGATCTTTCTGAGTATTTTTTTCTTGTCTTAAAGGATACAGAAAACAACCCCTCAATCACACATAACGAAAGTACCAAAAAACATACCTCATGTGTATATACTCTGATAGGTATTCCAAAAGCTCTGGCAAGGCCAAAATCTGCCAGTTTAATTGTTCCTTTGTCATCAATCAATAGGTTTTGAGGTTTTAAGTCTCTGTGGAGAACTCTTCGAGAGTGACAAAACACAATCCCTTGTAGGATTTGGTACAAGTAACTCTGGAAGAAGGAAACATAAATTAGAAACTTAGCCATACGATGGAACGATTTTCTAAACAATCTTGGTAGGCTTCTTTCAAAGACATAAGAAATTATAATGCAGAGAAATAAACAATCTACCAAAAAAGTTCTCAGGCCACTTGAGACTAACAGGAAGTATCTGGGGGGTGAGAAGCCCATTTATATCAAGGATTATGTTTGTACAACTAAGACAAAGATACTCACCTTATGGGCACATCTCTAGGCACTCATTTCATTTTTTTTTTTTTACTTATCCTGGTCCCTAATTCTTAAGTAATAAGGTAATTTTCTATATAGCAAGTTTCTTAAACTTATGTTTTATATACTTATAGCAACTCTAGTTCTGTCCTGAGTAAATTTAGTCTTTTCCATTTCTATCTTTTATCTTCACATATTCATTTCCTCTTTAAAAACACTGGTCACAAATTTAAAAAAAAAAACAATATTATGACTGTATTTAAATAGATATAATTATGGCAAAACGCTGTTTAGCAGTTCAGAGAAGTGTTTGGTAAGATACTTGTTACCAACACAATGTAATTGACATTTGAAGCAACATGGGCACTACAGAAATATAAAGTAGTTATAGCACTGACTGTAAAGTTCATTATACAATACATAAAACCAATCAGTTGGAACAACTGGCTAGATAGTTGGAAAAATAATTAAGAACCCTACTTCTTACATCACAATAAACCTTTGCTCCATCTAGATTTAAGACAAAAGGAGGAATGGTAATCTACCGACACCACTAGAAAAACTCTGTCATGTACTGTTCTAACACATGTGATCTTGGCAAGGAAGACTTAAAGTCTCCAAAAGTCATGTACCAATATGAACAAGTATGTTAAATTATAAAAATAACTAATGGTATATACACACCATTAACAAAAGACAAAAAAAAGGAATAAAAGAACAATTAACACGTTACCAACAAGAGGCTCTTAGAAACCAGTGAAAAAGTATCCTAACAGAATCATCAAGGAAAAATATGTAGCGTTTATAAAATGGCTAAGAAATGAAAAATGTTAAACGAAATGTAAAATGTTATCAAAAAGATTAATCAAACCAAGTTTTGACAGTGATGTGCTAAAAATATATATATACACCATGATGTTGCTCTAATTTTTTAGAGGGTTAACTGGCACTATCAACATTTTAAGTGTAAACAAGCATCTTCAGTCCACTAATTTCAGTGGAAGATATAAAGATATTCATTGTAGCACTGCCCATTAAGGACATGAGCCACCGAGCTGGAAAACCACTTCAGCGTCCACCAGTGTGCAACTGGTTTACAGTTATATCAAACATTAGAAAGACAGGTAGACCTACGTAGACTAACATTTTACACAGTAAAAGGAAAGCAATGCATATTCACTAATACATATAATCCCATTTTTATAAGAAGTTTATGTATATACACATACAAAGTTGACATACAAGTAGCTCTAAGATTACTAATAAAACAAAGGCTACCTCTGAGGAGTGGTTTGGTATGGATGGTGTAAGGATCATTATTTTAAATTTAAATGAAATTTAATCTCTACAATAAATTAACCGAAATATATATTCAAATCCAGAATAAAATGAAACTGCCTGCCAGCATCACCCTGTCCCAGGCTTTTGTTCTTTTATTTTACACATATCTGACTCACAAAGAAGAGAATTTTGTTTTTTTCAGTCAGTACTTTTTCACTTTACCACCAGAAGCACTATCAAGTAATAAAATGGGTAATTCTTAACAACCTAAACTATAGACTATGTGAGAAAAAACAAAATATTCTTTAATGAAACATTCTTTTCTTCCTTGTTCTACTTTCTAACACTTTTTCCAAGCATACTCTCATGAAACACAGGCACTTCTAAAGAGCAGACCCTTGACATTCACAGTGGATAAACAAAACTAGGCAAGATTCTTACCTTAACAAGTGAAGAATCCATGAACTGACCTGGAGGGATAGAATCCAAGTATTTCTTGAGATCCATGGAAAGGAATTCAAAGATGAGATACAACCTGGAATCCTGCATAAGCACATCTTGAAGACTGAAAAATAAAACAATTATAAATCTTAACATTTTTGATCTCTCACAAAATAAAATGGCTTCTGTACACATCATAGTTGCTATCAGAAAAAGCAGGCCATAAGAAATTTCTACAGTAACAAATACATGCTATACTGTTTTGGAAAAGAAGAGGTAGTACCTTCTCTAGTAGTGAAACTGTAGTATTAAACCAGAATTTGAGAAAGGAACCTCAGGGCAGCAACTGAAAACTAAGTGATATTACAGGTGCTAACTTGGTTAATGACCTGTACTCCAGAAGAATATTTCTAGGCTGACTGCTTGTTGCTTAGAGCTTGTCTTTTCATTGAGGCAGATTATAGAAATACACTTTTTAAAGTATTATCTAACCTTACCAGTTGTTCACCATCTCAAGCCCCCAAAATGCCATTAAATTCTAACTTTCACCTGACAGAGCTACCTATCTCAGGTGGCTGATTAAGCAGTCCTTAAAGACTAGAGCTCTCAGAGTTGGAACAGTGACAAAGCTTTGTGAAAAAAAGACTTCCTTGTCTCCCTTGACCAGTTTATCCTGATTTTCCAGCCCCCACTACTAACCTCTATCACCAAGCGCCTCTAACTCTATTCCTGCTTTAAAAGCCTGTTTTTCTATGCCCAGTATTCTCAATGAACAAAAACAGTAGGGTTCTATTCCACTCAGAAAGGTTCGATCAGAAATTAGGCAACTGTAAAACTTAGCATGCGGAAAATGATTCAAATTCAGATATTATACCATACCTGACTATATTTGGATGACGAAGCTCTTTTAATAGAGATATTTCCCGAATTGCAGTACTAGGAACCCCTTCCTCTTCACTTTCTAGTCTGATTTTCTTCATGGCTACCACTTGACCTGTAGTTTTGTGTCTACCCTTATACACAACTCCATAGGTACCTGAAATAGACAAAGTAAGTGTCTGCTATGTGACAACCTCCAGAAACTAAAAAAAATTTTTAAAAGATGATTGAATTCCATAAGGTGTCACATGATAGAAACATCTGCTGTGGCCACAAGGAAGCATCTCATTCATTATTATACTCTCATCACTTCCGAAAGAAAAGATGCTAATTACAACCTAACCTATCTGCAGTTTAGAAAATCCATAGTCATCACAGGTTCCCTATACAATTCAAATTACCTGTAATTTTCCAGCACATTTTAGAGAAAAAGGATAGTCTGCAAATTGGAATGTATGTCCTTTTCAATATCCTACCCAAGGTAGGCATAAAATAAATGCAGGAAGTCTCACATCCATTTGGAAGTTGCGAACATGGATTCCCATGTATGGGCTTTAGATAATGAGCAACAATTTCAATATAAGGGATCCTGGGGTGGTTGGGTGCACCTAATAGAAAAGGCAATACGGGAGATGGACTAGTAGGCTAAAAACAAGTTCATATGCATGATATGCTGAATCCCCCAGGTAAGTGGGGGACTTTAAGCTGGGGTTGGACAATTTAAGGGAGGTCTTGACTCCTTTAATTATATGAAAATTTTCTTAAATAGCTTTATTATTTTTTCTATGACATCAGCGTAACTTCAAAAGCGATTAGGAGGGACTTATATCAAGGGAAGTTTATTTTACAGTTTTTTTGAGTTTCTCTGAAAATAGTAGTATTTCAAAAAATACTTAAGAACCACTAACAAATAAATGATCTACTTGTTTGATCAGAATATTAAGGATAGTTTCCTCAGTGACAAACTGATGCTATATAATCTCTGTTCTAATTTTTTTAAAAAAGAGAAATTCTATCCAATTGTGTCTAAGTCATGGTGTCATTTTAAAATGTAAGTTATTTTGACTAAATTTGGAGTAATTGTGCTTTAAGTAACCAATTGATCTGGGAACCCCCTGAAGTTCCAGTGGTTAGACTGCACATTCACTGCTGAGTGCCTGGGTTCAATTCCTGATTCAAGGAACTAAAATCCCACAAGTAGCGTTGTGAGGTCAAAAAAAATAAAGAACTGATCTTATTTGATCTTCGCCACCATCCTTTGTGGGTGGACCTTCTGTACACTTAAAATCGGTACATTTTTCAGATGTAAATTATATTTGCATTAAACACAAAAGTAGGTAAGCCAATAGCACCCTCACCCAGCACACTGTTAAGACAGACTCAGGAAGATCAGTCACTTGCATAATACAGCCAAATAAGTAATTAATGGTAAATTCAAACTTTTTTTTAAGTATTCTTATCTCTCACTCAAGTGTACAACATTCACCTGGTCCTAAAACTTACTCATAATAGCCACTGATTAACTTACAGTGAACACTCAATATATACTGAATTGAGATTTAGATATCACAAGTGCTCTTTGTCTCTCCTGACTCTCTTTGAATCACTCTCACTTCTCACTGAACTACAGGCACAGAGCTCTAGTTAAACAGAGCATAGTCATTTCACTGGTTGATTACCAAAAATCACTTGTGAGATGCAAGGCATGCACTTTGAAATGAACTAAGCATTATAAAATTTAAAAATCTTCAGTATAGGCAAATTATGGAGACTGAACAATGAACAGAAAACCGGTTAATCGACAAATGGTTATAGAGTGTCTGCTAAATGCTAACTAAGGTTCCACATCATGCATATAGTTCTGTTCTCTACGATCTAAAAAGGCAGAAAGGGGTTCAAATGATTACCTGAGTTCATTGAATTATTTTTGCTAACTCAGAAGAAAACCACAGAACAACTTGGTAATAACTGAAATGAGAGTTGACATATTTAAGAAATGAACTGGGTGGTCAAAAACTCAATGTCAAGAGGGAAAAGACAAGAGGACTATTTTAATCCAAAGACATTAAGACATTAACCACCAAATGAAATACATGACCCTGACTAGAACTTCAGAGAATATATGCAGATGTACTTAAAACTAAAGCACATAATTTCACTGCCCTAACACTCTCAACACACCTACAAAATAGCAATAGTGTCTTTTAAAAAAATATATAGATATATTGCTTTACGTGTTTAGTATTAGAAGAATGTAAGATTATTGGAGGGGTGCTGTTAGGGAGACATGTCAGAATAATTTCAATTCTCCTGCAAGGGTTTTTTTTGGCTTATGCTATTATGTAGAGAACATATGTATTAATGCGTTAATGTACTGTTAGATACTTTAAAAACTGATTTTGAGTATTTACATATCTTTACATCAAAGATGTCAAATCATGAAATCATCTTTTAAAAATCCTTTTATATTATTAAAACCACTCACCTTCTCCAATTTTCTCTATTTTGGTATAGTCTTCCATAGTTAATCAGTGGGTATGGTAGATCCTAAAATGAGAAGAAAAGCTTATTTGATTACATGCCACTAATTCAAAGGATGCTTTTAAGTTATTGATGAGATATTACAAGTAAAGAATTTCCCATTGTGCCTACAGCAGTATTAACTTTCCATAATAGGACATCCCTCATGGTGCAGTGGATAGGAATCCACCTGCCAATGCAGGGAACACAGGTTCAATCCCTGGTCCAGGAAGATTCCACCTGCCACGCAGCAACTAAACCCAAGGGTCACAACTACTGAAGCCTGTGCACCTAGCTGGTGCACTGCAACAAAGAGCAGCACCCATATGCCTCAGCTAGAGAAAGTCACCTATGGCAATGAACATCCAGTGCAGCCAAACATAAATTTTAAAAAATTTTTCAATAATATTAGCTATTCTATTAAAACAATATTTACAAAGGGAAGAACTCAAGACTCTCCCACCTTTCTTAGCTTCTGAAACATTGGAAATATTTGTATATCCTATACCTGGAAAACTTTGGTGTCCTAAGTCACTTCGTCCAACTCTGTGTGAGCCTATGGAGCCTGCCAGGTTCCTCTGCCATAGGATTCTCCAGGTGAGAATACTCGAGTGGATTGCCATGCCCTCCTCCAAGGTATCTTCCTGACCCAGGGATAGAACCCACTGTCTGTTATGTTTCCTGCATTGGCAGGCAGGTTCTTTACCACTAGAGCCACCTAGGAGCTTCTTTCAAAATTAACCTTCAAATTCAGACATCAACTCATCTATCCGTCCCAAACAAAACCCTGATGTTCTTTACATAAGCCTTCTAAGGCTCATCAATGTGTGCCAGTTATACCCAAATATTTCAACAAAGAATGCTACTTAAATTTGTAGCTTCATGATACTTTTATGAAGTTAATAAACAATTTTTAATGACATGAGTAGGGAGCTAAAATGTGGTCACACTGCTCAACCGTTAGAAAATATTTAAAGTAGCAAAAGTATATTCATTTCAACTTGCTCAAATGACAGTTTTAATCTGCTCTTCTTGTCAGGAGTCATGTGACACAAACATAATTAAAAACTTTCAGGATATCTTCTGTAAAGCAGGAAATATCACAAAGCACTCTAAAAGAAAATGGGCAATTCCACACATAAAGTCTATTTTAAATATATCCCATGCAATGTCAAGAACAAAGAAGGTCCATATACTTGAAATCACACACACAAAAAATAATGGTTTAAAAAAAAAAAAAGCTGAAATGACAACCAGATACTCAAGACTTCCTGGTAAGTTTGCCATGGAAACTAACTTCAGAAGACCAAACCTTCGTTTTATATGACTGATAAAATCATATATAATAACTTAATAACTTTAAGTTATATTGACCCTTAAGTTATATTTCTCACGTTCTTTTTTCAAAATCATTCCAGACATAAGCAGAGATAAACTTTTTTAAATAAGCAAAACTGCACTACATTGGCCATCTTAAAAATGTTTAATTTTACAAATGGCAAAGGACTAGGATTAACTATCTTTTCTTCAATATCCAGCTGTAATATGCCCAAATCACAGTGAAACTGTGGAGCTTACTTTCAACAAAATAACTGAAAACTAACTCAAAGCTGGGTTCAATTAGTCTTCCACCTTTTCCTGGTTGCAACTACTTTTAATAAAGGATGTGGCTTCGTAATGCCTTTTGAATGCCTCCTCTGTTCCTAGTGGCACGATGTAAAATACTAATGGCTTCCTCCACCCAGGCACCTCCAGGTCTTTAGAGAAAGCAAAACCTGCACGTTAAAACTGATTAGGATTCAAAAAGACACGTTTCTAACTCTCGGCGTTTCTTAGGTTTCCAGTTTTTGCCAATTCCACTGTATGTAACAACCACCAAGCATAAAATAAAATCCAAAAATTCCAAGTTCTCTCGGGGTCTAGGCCCAGGATAGGTGTTCTTGAAAGCTCCAGGTAGGCTAGGGTCATGGGAGCAGCGAGGCCAGCTGACAAGGCCCATAGGTTAGCTCTTCCGGTCGGTTTCCTGGGACCGTCCGGGATTAGAGGCCGGCGCGAGCACCTGGCCGAGCTGCGGTCTCGCTGGCCACTCCCGGAGGCGAGGCCAGGCACTGCAGGGCCGAGCCTGGCACTCCACAAGCGCTTGGCGTCGGCGGATGAAGGCCCAGATCTGCCTCCCATCCTCAGCCGCCCGCGACCCCACACTGCAATTCAGAGGCCGGAGCAGCGCCGGCCCCGCCGGAGCAACCCTGCCCGGGCCGGGCTCCCCCGCGCCTGCCACTGAAGCCGGGCTGGCGTCGCTCCACGCGCAGGCCGGGGCCTCCGGTTGAGGCTGGGCCCGGCGGTACGCAGAGCCCCACCGCCCGGAGCCCAGCCTCCCAGTTACCGCCTGCTTCATCAAGGTCCGCGAGCCGGCCCCCCCGTCGACAGCCCAGAGGCGAGACCCCGACCCCCGCCAAGCTACCCGGCTGGTATCCCGCGGCGAAAGCGGCGGCGGCTCCCAGGTCGGCGACGCTCTCCCCTAACTTCCAAGCGCCAGCTTTGGAGCTAAGTGCGAGCAGTTTCAAACTCACCGCGCTAAAGGGTCCTGGATCCACCAATCAGAGAGCCCGTAGACTTTTAAAGAAGCCAATCAGAGCCTAGCTGCCCTTAACGCCGGGCTTCCCGGGTGGCTAGAGCGCGAAAGGAGGAGGAAACGGCGGCTGCAGAAAAAGCAGAAGGGCGGGCGCCAACTGAGTCTGAGCGCAAGCGCTTTCCACGATAGGGTAGTCCTATTGTTTCTAGTCATAAGAAATCTACTGTTCTATCTGGGTTGGTTTTTTCCTCTCCCAATATTGGCGCAATAAAAATTTGAGGTATTCAAATAGTTCAACACAAAAGTGGTACTACTCGTAATCCAGATCCCATTACTTTCATTTCTGATACTTAAAGCTAGTGTATATTTATGCTTTTCTAAATTAATGAACCTCAGTCTGGGTTAAAGGAGCATGATTCTGCATGTCCCAAGGGGAAGATCCCGCATGCTCAACTTAAGACTCAAGGCAGCCAAAAAACAAAATAAATAAACTTTGTTTTAATAGAAAGAAGTAATAGAAAACTAGGAAAGATGTCCTCAACAGGGTAAAGAAACTTTTCATATATATGCTTTTTCAGACGCTTTACTGTATATATGTATATATATATAAATATATACAAATATAATATATATAAATATAATATAAATATAAAATATAAATATATTTATAAATAAATATATATATTAAATATAAAATTTATATAAATATAAATATATTATATTTTAATATATTTGTGTATAATTATACATATTATATAAATTATATTGTATATAAATTATATAGAAATATATAGAAATATAAATATTTAAATATATGCATATATATAAGTTAAAGTTTTATATATATATGAATATATATGTGTATATATATAAGTTAAAGTTTTATATATATGTATATATATGAATATATATATGAATATCAGTTAGATACATTTTTGTCACATTTCACATGCATATATAGCTGTGCTATGTTTTCACCTCACTTTTTTAATTTCAATTTTTTAATCTATGTAACATTTTAATTAAAAATTTTAAAACAAAATTTTTCTTTTCTTTAAATGTTAAAATATTCTCACATCAGAATTTTAAGTGTTCTTGAAAAAACAAAAATTCACACTTCTGTGGGAGAAGAAAAAGATCTAAACTACACTTTAAATAATCCAGTATCCCCAAACTCTTTCATTGCCCTCCACCATATCCTAAAGAGATTTCTGCACCTGAACATCATTCTTAAGTCTTCAAGAAAATAAAAAAGTAAAATAGAATGGGGATAGTATGAGTCTTTCCACTGACTGTATTGGAATCTGAAACAAATATTGATTACCATGCCCTCTACAACTATGTATTTGATAATCCAGATTAGGGTAAGGAATGAAATAAGTTGATCACATGGCCGCCTATATGTGGCACAAACACTCAACCTTGGCAATTTTGTGCTCCTGAGTGACAGAATATTTTGACTTCATGGTAGAAGTAGGAGATTTGGGAAATCTTGGCCTGAACCTAATAACTTTTAAAACTTATTTTTAAAATCTCAAATTCACATTTTAAATGAAAACTGCCTTGAATTACCTTAAATAAAATGAAAACTGTGTTCTAGAGAAGACTATTTTCTGCTAGTTTAAGGTACTAATTTTAAAGAATAAATATATATAGCTTTCTCTCTGAGAGGCCTAAGCAAAGGATTTAATTTATATCGTCTAAAAACAGCTAGTAATTCATTATATACATTTGACATTCAACATAAAGAAGACCACAAGCTTCCACACTTTGATGCTAGATTTTTATTTAGATTTAACTCAGTTATCTTTCTCTATTTTTGTGGCTTGGTTTTGTTTGTTTTTAGTTATCTTTTGAAGTTTCAGGTGGGGTGAAGTGAAGTGAAAGTCACTCAGTCATGTTCAACTCTTTGTGACTCCATGAACTATACAGTCCATGGAATTCTCCAGGCCAGAATACCGGAGTGGGTAGCCTTTCCCTTCTCCAGGGAATCTTCCCAACCCAGGGATTGAACCCAGGTCTTCCGTACTGAGGGGGAATCTTTACCAGTTGAGCCATGAGGGTTCAGGGGTTATTCTAAATTTAGGCTCTCATCTTGGCAAATACAATTTATTGTTCCTTGGGTCAACTTCTATGCAGTGTCACAAAAATAAGTCAGGTATTTTCCTGCTTTAGATGTTGGGAGTGGGAGAACACAACCATTACTTGTAACTTGCTTCTGGCACTTACGCTGTAACTTACGCTCTAAGGTGAAATGAGAACGTAGAGGAGGAAGTTATTAATTCAAAAAGAGGATGTGACATTTGAAGAAATAGTGGATGTGACATTCTCTAGGAACACTGGAGAAGGAATGGTGAGATGGGCCTTCTAAGCAGAAGTTGTATGAGTAAAGCCCTGAAGTCTGCCCATATAATTCAGGGTTCCCTGAATTATAGAAGAGGGAAGAGGGTCCCTTAGGTGCTAAGCAGGGAAGGGAATTTGGAGTCAGAATCTAAAAGAGCCCTGAATGCTCTTCTGAGAGGCTGCTTGGAAGAGGTTCAGCTTTGCAACAGTATTTTAGAACTAGGGGATTTTCTTGGTGGTTTAGTGGTTGACTCTTTGTTTCCACTGCAAGAGGTGCAGGTTTGATCCCTGGTCAAGGAACTAAGGTCCCACATGCCGCAGGGAGGGACCAAAAAAGTAAAAACTTTTAAATGTATATAAAGTGTCATGGAAAAAAGAAAAAACTAAAACAGAGAGGCTAAGAAGGCCTGTGCTCCCCAAACTTTCACATTCCTATTTTGGTGACCTCCATTTAGAAGAGGGGGGTGTGCGGAGATCCATTGGCATTGCATGAAGTTTTGCTTGGCTTTGTTTTGAGATATAAGCATTGCTATGGACTGAGTTATGTTTCTCCTCACCCCCAGCCCCTTCATCTGTGCATTGCAGCCCTCTGGTGTTATTTAAAATGGGCCCTTGGGAGAGTAATTACATTTAAATGAGATCATGTGAGTGGAGCCCTCGCTGTGGGATGAGCATTCTTGTAAGAAGGGACACCAAAGACCTGGATCACTCTGTTTCCTCCACATGAGGACGCAGATCAAGACGCCATCTGCAAGGCAGGAAGAGAGTTCTCACCAGATCCCGCCCTGCCAACACTGTAACCCAGCCTCCAGAATGGTGTGGAAATAAATTTCTGTTGTTTATCCCACCCAGTCTGTGGTATTTTCTTATGAAAGCCCAAGCTAATACGAGTATTTTTTCAGATAAAAACATTTGAGAAACATTTGCTTGTAAATGCATAAAATACCTGGAAGGAGAGGCAAGAAACTAATAACAATGCACCTGTGCGGAGTTGAAGAGTGCCCAGGGCACACAGATGGGAGGAAGGCTTTGGAGCTTTGAATTTTGAACCATTTGGGTGTGTTACCTAGTCCAAAAATGAATAAATGGATAAATGGATGAAGAAATGCACGTATGAGGAAATGAATCTTGCCAAGGCCTCTTTTGCTACGGAATAAAATTAAGAGTGGTTTTTAAAAAATGTATCCAAAAGGAAAAGACTGTTCCTTTTCATTAATTCAGAAAGTAAAATAGTAGAAAAAATAAGATACACAGTTTTGAAACCTTTTTTTAATTTTTAATTTCTGGGCCACAATGCACAGCATGCGAGTTAATTCCCTGACCAGGGAGCAAACCCATGCACCCTGCATTGGAAGAATGGAGAATTAACCACCAGACCACCAGGAAGTCCCCCACCACCCTTTAGTTTTTTCCCCGAGAAATGTCCAAAGACATTTTTTAATCATGACTGAAAACACTGACCTGTCATGACTGTTTCTCAGTTAGGCATTTCTCTGATAACAAAAGTAGTGTGATTCTTGGAAGTGTTAGATACCACTCATCCTAAACTACATGTATCTTAAATTTAGCATCTCCTGAGCTGAATCTCAACAGTGTTCATGGACAGGTCACTGGACAGGTGGGGAAATGTGACTGACTGGGAACTGAAGTAGGAAAAAAACAGCAGCGTGAACAAACTGTGTTTAAAATATCTTGTTATACGTTTACAAAGACATGACCGTGTGAACACCTCCCTCAGAGCCCAGAAGGGGCTGTGCAAAGGCAGGATCCTGACACATAAGTTTCACGAGATTCATGGCAAGTTGAACTCTGAAACTGGCAAGCATTTTCACACATATTTGGGGCCAGGAGAAACTATCAGGGCTATTGTTTTAGCTGAATATCTGAGATTCTTTTACTAATATGAATGAATTAGTAATGTCTTTGAAATTTTATCATGATACCATTAATACCTATTACAGGGCTTTCTGCCAGAGCTAAAAATTTATAGTGAGAAGTAATTCTTTAAATCATTCTCTTTGAAGAGTCACTTCAATAAACCAGGGCAGTGGATTGTAACTATATCTCTAATCAGTAAGTTAAGGGATTAATGTAAAAGTCTCTTTTCTAGTGGTATTAACGAAGTGAGGTTCTATTTTACCTAAATAAACTGTCATCTGGACTGATACAGACCTGCGTTTTATACCACGAAATATTTTGCTTCATGCAAAATGTTTACTATATTGGAAAGTTTCAAAGAGCAAAGTTAGAGTAACATTCTGTTACTGCTAAGATGTTACGAAACATAATTTACTCTATCCTTCAAAATGAAATAGGCACTTGAGCACCTTGTAGTATCCGAGGCTTTCCTCTCCACCATGAACATTAGCTCTTTGGCTCTTGGCTGTGCATCAGTTTGTACCAGTGATGTGAGAGTGAAATATGACAGCAAACCAAACTCTATCGGCTCCACTCACCAAATATTTGAGTTTCTTCAGTTTACCTTGCATTATTTGATAGCAACCAAAGATGAATTAGATATCTATTCTCATTGAGCTTGACAGGAGAGGCCCAGATAAGAAAAATGCAGCAAGTGATCATACTTGTTTTGTGCTAATTAATTAAATATCTTTCTTTAGTGGGTACCTTGAGTCCAGTACTGAGGAAATACAAGGTAAAGTGATATTATTAATACATTCAGTTAAGACAAAGAGGCTGCACTCAATATGTCAGCAAATTTGGAAAACTCAGCAGTGGCCACAGGACTGGAAAAGGTCAGTTTTCAATCCAATCCCAAAGAAAGGCAATGACAAAGAATGCTCAAACTACTGCAAAATTGCACTCATCTCACACACTAGCAAAGCAATGCTCCAAGTTCTCCAAGCCAGGCTTCAACAGTACGTGAACTGAGAACTTCCAGAGGTTCAAGCTGGATTTAGAAAAGGCAGAGGAACCAGAGATAAAATTGCCAACATCCATTGGAATATAGAATAAGCAAGAGAGTTCCCGAAGAACATCTACTTCTGCTTTATTGACTATGCCAAAGCCTTTGACTGTGTAGATCACAGCAAAATGTAGAAAATTCTTCAAGAGATGGGAGTACCAGAACATCTCACCTTCCTCCTGAGAAATCTATATTCAGGTCAAGAAGCATCAGTTAGAACTGGACATGAAACAACAGACTGGTTCCAAATTGGGAAAGGAGTACGTCAAGGCCGTATATTGTCACCCTACTTATTTAACTTATATGCAGAGTACATCAGGCTGGATGAAGCACAAGCTGGAATCAAGATTGCTGGGAGAAATCTCAATAACTTCAGATGCAGATGACACCACCCTTATGGCAGAAAGCAAAGAAAAACTAAAGAGCTTCTTGATGAAAGTAAAAGAGGAGGTGAAAAAGTTGGCTTAAAACTCAACATTCAAAAAACTAAGATTATGGCACCCAGTCCCATCACTTCATGGCAAATAGATGGGGGAACAGCAGAAACAGTGACAGACTTTATTTTGGGGGCAGGTCTCCAAAATCACTGCATATGGTGACTGCAGCCATGAAATTAAAAGACGCTTCCTCCTTGGAAAAAAAGCTATGACCAACCTAGACAGCATAGGTAAAGCAGAGACATTACTTTGGCAACAAAGGTCCACCTAGTCAAAGCTATGGTTTTTCCACTAGTCATATATGGGTGTGAGAGCTGGACTGTAAACAAAGCTGAGCACCAAAGAATTGATACTTTTGAACTGTGGTGTTGGAGAAGACTCTTGAGAGTCCCTTGGACTGCAAGGAGATCTAACTGGTTCATCCTAAAGGCAATCAGTCCTGAATATTCATTGGAAGGACTGATGCTGAAGCTGAAACTCCAAAACTTTGGCCACTTGATGTGAAGAATTGACTCATTGGAAAAGACCCTGATGCTGGGAAAGATTTAAGGCAGGAGGAGAAGTGAACAACAGAGGGTGAGATGGTTGGATGGCATCATTGACTCAATGGACATGAGTTTGAGTAAACTCTGGGAGTTGGTGATGAACAGGGAAGCCTGGCGTGCTACGGTCCATGGGGTCGCAAAGAGTCGGACACGACTGAGTGACTGAACTGAACTGAAGACAAAGAGAGAAAGATACCTGCTGTTTCAATAACATTCAATAACTTTATGAAGGCTTTATTATGCCCCAAGCACTAGCTTAAATAATTGGCATACAAGCAAGAATCAAATATAAGCCCCAAGCTTCAGAGTCCAGATGGGGAAACATAAAATGAAAAAGAGGGAAACAGAGCTTTTCATTCAACAAGACAAGATAAATACCTTTTCCTACCCTAGAAATCGGTTTTTATTTCTTCCCCAACCAATCCCAAGCAGCACACTCAAAATGAAAAGTAGGAGGACGAGACACTGATCTGACAAAAATCCCCTCTGGAATGGCTAGCTATGCCATCACTGTTAAAGCTCAGGGTCCCAGTGTTCATAGCAACACTATTTACAAGAGCCAAGGCATGCAAGCAACCTAAAAGGCCATCAACAGAGGAATGAATAAGGAAGATGTGATACATGTATACAAAGGAGCATTACTCAGCCATAAAAATGAATGAAATAATGCCATTGCAGTAACATGGATGGACCTAGAGAGAATCATGCTAAGTGAAATAAGTCAGATGAAGACAAATATCATACTATATCACTTATACATGGAATCTAAAAAATGATACAAATGAATTTATTTACAAAATAGAAATAGACTCATAGACAGAAAACAAACGTATGGTTCCCAACAGGGATAGAACTGGGGATTAATATATACTCATGCCTATATATAAAATAGGCAAACAATAAGGACCTACTGTATAGTCTAGGGGACTGTACTCAATATTTTGTAATAATAATGGAAAATAATCTGAAAAAGAAAAAATATATATGTATGAATAACTGAATCACTTTGCTATACATTTGAAACTAACACAACATTGTAAATTAACTATACTTCAATTTAAAAACAAACAAACAAAAAGCTCAAGGCCCAAAGATCACTTGGGCTCAAATCCTTTTAAATCTTGTTTCTTGCCCTTAACTTCGCTGTGGCTTTGGGCAAGTCACTTCAATTTTCTGCGCCTCATTTACTCAAATGACAATAGTATTAGCAACCAACTGTGTTGCTTTGAGCATGACATGAGGTAATCCATTAAATGTTTGCTTAGATCAATGCCTCACCCCTAGTAAACACTTCACAGGCAGGATTTTTCCTGATTGTATTGATCACAAAAATAGCTCTGGTGGTAGGTCCTGAAACAGAGACTTGGGTGAATTGCCAAGGTCACAGAAAAGAAGCAAAAAAATTGGGGGAGGCAGTCAGGCTTCATTAGATGACCTGACCCTTGCATTGGGTTGGGAAGGAAAGCCAGTGTCAGTTTAAATAGGAATTGAAGGAGAGACACCTGAGGAGGACCACCAGGCAGAGAATAGCATACAAAAGAGGCGGCACAGTGTCAGAGATGTATCTGGCTTGCATGGAATTGATGCAGGGAGCTTGATCACGCTGAAGGAAAGTGCGCTTGAGGGCCGTCCCTGGGTGGTCCAGTAGCTAAGACTCCACACTCCCAATGTAGGGGGCCCAGGCTCGATCCCTGGTCAGGCAGCTAGATCCCACATGCCGTAGCTAAGACCCAGCGAAGTCAAATAAATTTAAAAAATTTTAAAGTAAGGAGTGACACATGAAAGAAGTCTTGAAATGTGAGCATAATTCTGGCAAATAGAGATGGAAGAAGGAAGTTGTTGGGGTGGAGATGACTACTAGAGTCATCTCCAAGGTAAGCAGGAGTGGAGAACATGCAGCAGTGGGGTTTGGCTGGAAGGTGGGTTGTGACAGGAGGTAAGGGGGTAGAAGAGCAGAAAGGAGAGCTGGATTCTTATCGTGAAGAGTTTCGGAGGTCACAGTGGAGAAGGTTACCAGCAGCACTTCAGAAAGCCCAAAAGCAAAGACTGTAGGTTTTCTCATTCTGTTGAGCAAGGGAGTGATAGGATCACATTTCCCCTTTAAACAGATTAGTCTGGCAGTGCTCACCAGAAAGGATTAGTACGGGAAGAGAGAGAAACAAGAATGCCAGTTAAAAGATAATTCCCTCCAGGCATGTCTCATATCCAAGGCTGGGACCAACTCTATAAGGCAGAAATTTATAAATCTCTACACACATACACACACTCACATGTGCACACATGCTCTATGCACACACATACAAGCGTGCATCTGTGTGTGTGGGAGTATGTGTGTGTGTGTTAAATCTGGAGGCAATGCTATAAGGCTATTGTGATTACAGTTCCACTAGAGGGTAGTAGAGACAAATTGGTAAAGTAGATGAAGTTGTTATCTCTACCGGTTACAAGCCAAGTATTTTTCTTCTCATCTATATTTTGGAATGGTGGTAAGCTTGATTCAGTTATTCCATGGCTAAGAAAAATATGACAAGTACATTTAGTAGACTGTACCTTTAGACAAACCTAGACCGCGTATTAAAAAGCAGAGACATTACTTTGCCCACAAAGGTCCGTCTAGTCAAAGCTATGGTTTTTCCAGTAGCCATGTATGGATGTGAGAGTTAGACTATAAAGAAAGCTGAGCGCTGAAGAATTGATGCTTTTGAACTTTGGTGTTGGAGAAGACTCTTGAGAGTCCCTTGGACTGCAAGGAGAGCAAACCAGTCCATCCTAAAGGAAATCAGTCCTGAATATTTATTAGAAGGACTGATGCTGAAGCTGAAACTCCAGTACTTTGGCCACCTGATGTGAAGAACTGACTCACTCGAAAAGACCTTGATGCTAAGAAAGATTGAAGACAGGAGGAGAAGGGGATGACAGAGGATGAGATGGTTCAATGGTTCACTTATGGTTCACTGATTCAGTGGACATGAGTTTAAGCAAGCTCCGGGAGATAGTGAAGGACAGGGAAGCCTGGCATGCTGCAATTCATGGGGTCACAGAGTCAGACATGACTAAGCGACTGAACAACATCTTTAGACAAGTGAGTAAACTCAAGGTACTTGTTTTTACAAGGTGATCTAGCTGAGTTTGCAAGCCCAAAAAACTAGTCAGTATTTAGCTTCTTAACAATAACCAATATCTAATTATGGCCTTGAACGGAAAGGCCATTCAATTTTTAAAAACAAAATTGAACCTAGAATAGTACATCCAAGTCTCTTATTGATTATTGTAAAGGAAGAAGGAGAAAAAGAAGATGAAAAAGAAGGAAGAGAAGGAGGAGAGAAGAAAAGAAAAATTAGTAAAGGTTAATTTTGGTGTGTTCTCTTGGTTAAATAATTTAGGTGGGAAGAAGTGTATTTCTGGTATACTCATTATAGATAATAATCTAAAATATATGTTGTTTTTTTGCACTGCTGTATTTTATAAACATACATACACCCTTTTGGAAAGCAATATAGCACTGAAGAGCTAAAATAATCAGGTTGTTTTGTTTGTTTGTTTCTGGAAACTTAGTATTTCTTCCAACATTATTTTATCGTAGGAAAAAGTTTTATATGAATAAAAGTCATATATTTGGAAAAGCAGATTGCAGCATTTTCTATAATAACAAAAAATTAGAAAAACAATTTAGAGACAATCTAGAAGTCTAATAGGGAAATAGTATAATAAGTAAATTATGACATTTCCCTTAATCAAATACCACAGACTCAGACACATACACTATGATAGCAAGTTTATAAAAGCATGAATTTATCCTAGAAAGAAATAGACACAGAACTGTTCCCTTAGTGTGATGGAAAGTGTGGTCACTTAGAAGCATTTCCATCCAACTGGTTTTATGTTGTTTTTACAATGCTGCTGCTGCTGTTTAGTCATGTCCGTCTCTTCGGCGACCCCATGGACTGTAGCCCACCAGGTTCCTCAGTCCATGGAATTCTCCAGGCAAGAATACTAGAGTGGGTTGCCATGTCCTTCTCAAGGAGATCTTCCCAACCCAAGGATCGAACCCATGTCTCCTGCTTGGCAAGTGAATTCTTTACCGCTGAGCCACCTGGACAATGACCACACACTAAAAGGGAGTGTACTGCTACTAAAATTTACCTGCAGTTTCAAGCTGCTGCCATTTAACTAACACTTTCCAAGGCTTCACGATGCAAAGATCACTCTATATGAAAATTCATATCAGAACAACTCTCTTCAATGACCTTGTTTTTTTTTTAACTAAGAAAAAAAGAAAGGAAAGAAAGAAAGAAACCAAGCTGAGACACCTAGGATGACTATGTCTGCAATCAGTACATCTCTGGAGTAAAGTATAGTATTTCAAAAGATTTACAAATACCTTCCTCAGCAGTTTAAGGAAAGGAATGCAAAGAAATCAGCAGAGCAACCAGAAGTTTCAAGTGAAATATGGCACCAGTACTGTGGTTACTGAATATCAAAAATGCATGTTCTAGTGTAGGAGTGGACACTTGGTAAACTTGCCCGGTCATGAAAATGCCTGAGTTGACCATCCTCTTTCATCGTTAAAAACATAATAAAAACTCCAAAACCAAAAATAAGCTTGCTTTCCATTCAATGCCTTCTGAGCATTTGCAAAGGCAATAATCACAGCATTTATAAGACAATAAAGTGTTAAAGCTGATGGAGCCTTAGAGATCACCTAATGAGAAATGAAGAAAGTGTTAAGGAACTAAAGTTTTTACATCCCCTATTTTCAGAGCTCCTAGGACTTATTTGTATTGTTTAAGCTCCAGACAATAAACAGTGTAACTTTGTCAGTAAGCAGGAAATACATAAACATGTATTTATTAATATTAATACATATATATGTGCACTGTGTGTGCTAAGTCGCTTCAGTCATGTTCAACTCTTTGTGACCCCAGGGACTGTAGCCCTCCAGGCTCCTCTGGCCATGGGATTCTCCAGGCAAGCAAGAATACTGGGATGGATGGCTTGCCCTCCTCCAGGGGTTCTTCCTGACCCAGGTATGGAAACTGTGTCTCTTACATCTCCTGCATTGGCAGGTAAATTCTTTAACCACTAGCACCACTTGGAAAGCCCATGTGCTTACGGAAAGAGATAAGGCAGTTTAAAAGTCTCAATATGAAAATATTAGCTACCTTCTTTATAACATTTAGACTTATGCTATGAACTGTGCTAAGAACTTTACATAGTCTTTCTTCAAAAATGCAATAGTTTCTATCGGGACAGATTCAGCTTCAGAGGAGAAAAGCAAGATCTGGAGTGGGTAAATAATTTGCCCACTGTCAGATAGTTGATAAAAGGTAGAATGGAGCCTTGAACCCAGGGTTTTCTGACTCGAATGCTCAGCTTCTCCACTACCATGCCATCTTCCATGTACATGTGAGAAAAAGAAATATGACACTCTAAGATGATAAATTATTGGAAATGTTATTGACACTGATTTTGGTAAATAGGAATTACATGTTTAGCCCTCATACTGCATACCGCAAGGATAGTTTCATTCTCATTGGTGTCTCCTTAAAGAACAGTAGAAGTATACTACTTCTTCAAATAAGAAGTGATTAATCAAGGTTGAATCATTGGGCAATAACAGAGTATTTAAAATAGTTGTTCATTATTCTTGGACCACCACAATGATTCGTTTCAGATGACAGGGGTGAAAAAATTCAGAGCTCGTTCTCAAACAGTGGTAGGTCTGGCTTTTCTCTCCTTACTAGAATTTTCCAGTCAAGATAGCTGTTTATTCTTTAAAAATACATTCCAGTATACAGTAGGTGCAGACAAATACTTTTTGACTCCACTTGTATGAGATATTTCGAATAGTTAAATAAATAGAGCCAGAGAGTTTTAATAATGGATAGATACAAGAGGCTGGGGGTGAGGTGAGGAGGAGCAGGGATGGGGACTTAGTGTTTAATGGGGACAGAGTGTCAGTTTAGGAAAACTTGGAAGATGGATGACGGTGAGAGTTGCACAGCCATGTGACAACTTAGTGCCACTGAAATGTACAGTTAAATATGGTGAAAATAGTATGTTTTATATTATGTAATTTTCACCTCAATAAAAAGTTTTTAAAAAGATGTCTGGTAGTTTTCAGTGTATTTCTGGGAGTAGTAATCCACAAGGAAGTGGAGTAATGGTTCATGACACATTTTCATCATTGGTGCCCCTTTATCCATCTTTATTCATATAATTATTAATTTACAGTATTAAAGTAATAAGCACTCATGAAACCATAACCCAGGATCAAAACTGGGATCTTAACAATAGCTTACATGTGTGTGGTCCTCTGTGTACCACCCTATTCCAACCTCGAGTGACTGCTATCCTGAGTCATTATTTTTTGTATTTTTGTGTAGTTTCATCTGTACAGTCTTCAAGAGTGTACATACATGTTTCCCCTCAACTTTTTATTAAAAATTTTAAAATTTGCTCTATCTTAGGGTTTCCCAGGTGGTGCAGAGATAAAGAACCTGCTGCCAGTGCAGGAGACACGGATTCGATCCCTGGAGTTGGGAAAATCACTCAGAGGAGGAAATGGCAACCCTGTCCAGTATTCTTGCCTGAAAAATTCCATGGACAGAGCCCGGCAGGCTCCAGTCCATGGGTTCACAAAACAGTTAGGCATGACTGACTGATGGAGTACCTGTATCTTTTCTCTCTCCTTCTCTTCCTCCTTAGACTGCGTAGCTGAGCCCAGGAAACATCAGGGGTGGGGTGGGGATGTGCTGGTCAAGAGCTGTCCGTCTGGAAATTCCCCAGCAACCCAGTGGTTAAGACTCCAAGCTTCCTCTATAGGGAAGAAGTATGGATGGGATCCTGGATGGGGAAACTAGGATCCTGCTTGCCCTGTGACAAAAATAAAAACAAAAACCCCAGCTCTTCCATGCTGCCCTTTAGTCTAGCACTTTCCATAAGTCTCCTAGTGGTTTATAGTTGTTTAGTTTAAGATGACAAGAATGCAAACTATGAGGGCCTGAAGACAAAGACAGATCTCTGAATCCACAGGGATGGGACAGGGCTTAGCACAGGGGAATGGTCCAGTAAATGATTCTGTAGTGAAACAGAGATAAAGGGTAGGGCAAGAATGGTAAATACATACTGATGACGAAGACATATTGGCTATTTAAGATTGAAGATAGAAGGCAAGGCTATAGAAGGAATCTTGAGGGGGGAGTTCATTTGGTTATTTTACAGACGTAAAAAGGGTGTGATTCATTATTCATACAGATACAGAAGTCGGACAGGAAGCAAGTCTTGCTATACATGCATAAATCTGTATGACCTCTATGGGGTGTTCAATATTTCTGGCAATACTTTTTCTTTTGAAACTCTTTTAAAATTACATCTTTCAAAAATTAAAAAAAAAAAAGACATATCTTTCTCAATACCACAAGAAAACTCTCTTGTGGTTTTCTTCTTACCACTGGTTTCTGCTTCCCAGTCTCCTTCACTGGCTGATTTCCTTTCTCTCCATCACGGCTCCCAAGGTTCCACCTGGACGTTCACTTCTCACTCTATCCTCTTTCCTTGCAGAGACAGTCTCAGTGAACTCAAAGGGGACCGAGTGCATATTTCTAATCCTTACCTCTCTTCTGAGCTCCAAGCTCACTTCTACTGGACATTTCCACCTGGATTTCCCACTGGCATCTTAACCCCTAATATCTTTCTCAACCAGATATTGTTTCTCCATTTCACCCATTCTGAAAGTTGTGATGTTCTACTTTCCTCCCCAACCATGTCTAATTTGACATGTTCAGTCTACCTTTTCTTTTCTTTCCATTCCTATTGCTACTCCCTCAGCTTATGTCCTTATCACTTTTTTTTGTTTTTAGTATTTACTTATTTGTCTCCAGGTCTTAGCCACCGCTCGCAGGATACTCAATCTTCGTTGCGGCACGAGAGATCTTTAGTTGACTTAATCTTCGTTGCGGCACAAGAGATCTTTAGCTGTGACATGCAAACTCTTGTTGAAGCATGTGAGATCCAGTTCTCGGTTGTCATTAGTTGCTAAGTCACCTCTGACTCTTTTGCAGCCCCATGGACTGTAGCTTGCCAGGTTCCTCTGTCCATGGGATTCTCCAGGTAAGACTATTGGAGTGGGTTGCCATTTCCTTCTCCAGGGGATCTTGCTGACCCAGGGGTCTAGCCCAAGTCTCCTGCATTGCAGGCGGATTCTTTACCACTGAGCCACCTAGGGAGTAGTTCTCTGACCAAGGATCCATTCCAGGCCCTCTGCATTGGGAGCTCAGAGCAACTGGACCACCAGGCAAGGCCCCCTGTCCTCACATGTCTTGGTTATCATTTCAATAACTGCCTGCCTGGTTGTTCTCCCTCCAGTGTCTCCTCTATCTCTACAGCCAAGTTAGTACTTTCTTTAACATTATTCACTGGCTCTTTGTCACAGAGATAATAGAGCCTAAACTGATTAGCCTGGCATTCTCCTTCCTTTACAATCCAATTCCAGTCTATCTAACCTATCACATCTCTGATAGCCCTGATGCTTCATGCTGTGCTACACCCCATAGCTTCAAACAACTTGGGATTCTTCAGTCACATCATATTGCATTCTTTCTGGAAGGACTATCCTCTTTTTTTTAAAAAAATAATTTTTTAATATGTATTCATTTATTTTTGACGGTGCTGGGTCTTCATTGCTACCTGTGGGCTTTCTCTAGTGGTTGTGAGCAGGCAATACTCCCTTAGTTCTGGTGGGCAGGCTTCTCACAGCAGGAGCTTCTCTTGCTGCAGAGCACAGCTGTAGACACACGGGTTTCAGGAGTTGGGGCGCAGGGGCTTGGTTGCTCTGCAGCATGTGGGATCATCCCAGACCAGGGTCTAACCCCTGTCTCCTGCATCAGCAGATGGATTCTTAACCATTAGACCACCAGGGAAGTCCCTGGAATGACTATCTCTTTTACCTATAACTCGTTGAATGAGAAAGGTCTACAATGTTCTGGCTAAGAGGAGGAGAAAGGCCTCAGTTTTAGTTGGTAGTAATGGAAGGAATGAATTCAGTAATTTCTTTTTCTTTTTTCTCTCTCTTTTTTTAAATTTTTGGCTGCACTGTGCAGTAGCATGTGAATCTTAGTTCCCCAGTTAGGGGTCGAATCAGAATCCCCTACATTGGAAGCAGGAGTCGTAAACCACTGACTATCATGAAAGTTCTGAACTCAGTCACTTCAAGAGAAACTGAAAGTCAGCCTGAACAGAGAAACAGCAGCCTTGAAAAGTTGAAGGCAAACTAATGCAAGGAAATTTAATAACTAGTTAAAAGTTTCACTGTCCTTTATCAGGTTCTGGTTGACCTTGGTGATAGGATCATGAATTTAGGGTAATTATATCATAATGAGAAAACATACATGCAAATAAAGCAGTCGTGAGGGATCTTGGCCTAGTTAGCATTCTTTGGAAGAAAGTCAGGGGATAGTTCTGGGAGTGGTCTGTGCTTTAAACAAAGAATGAAGTCATGAAAGAGAAGAAAAGGGTTTACGTATATACAGGATTAACAAGCCCATGCTAGGGAGAATGTTCTGGTTCCATACACCTGTGTTTTCCCCACTGTTTTCGCTCAGAGTTGCTGTAAACAAATAAAGCATGTGGTTTCTGTTTGGAAGGAAATCCTAGTCATCAAGAAGTTAGACTGGAGGAACTTCCCTGGTAGTCTAGTGGTAAAGAGTCTGCCCTCCTAAAGGAGGGGATCACAGGTTTGATCCCTGGTCAGCAAGTAAGAGCTCACAGGCTACGAGGCAGGCTCAAAAAGTAAAAAAATATACATATTTAAAAGGAACAGATCGGAAAACATGGTGGACATGTGCTGTCTCCCAGGAATTTGCAACAATCCAGGCAGCCCTGTGTTTCCCTGGTGGCTCAGATGGTTAAGAATCTGCCCGCGGTGCAGAAGACGGGAGTTTGATCCCTGGATCAGGAAGATTCCCTGGACAAAGGGATGGCTACCCACTCCAATATTCTTGCCTGGAGAATTCCATGGACAGAGGAGCCTGGTGGCCTAAAGGGGGTCACAGAGAATCAGATGCTTTCTCATCACTTCAGGCAGTTTCCTAGATTGGGTTGCTCTTCCTGTCCTGGCATTTCTTTCTTTTTTTTTTTTTTATAAATCTATATAGTTTTATTAAGACAAAAAACTGACAGTGTTGATATGAAGTTTACATTTAAACAAAAGTTTTCACAAAAACCTAACACATGCCTAAAAATTACAATGGAGTTCTAGATGCAGGTCAAGACGATGTCAACAACTGATGGATCTCATAACTCAAGACAGCGTTTTGGATTTTAGTTAATTCTTAGGATTAAAAATTTTGTTTTGTTTTAAAGTGAACCACTGCCCCAGTATGAAAATTAAATCTTCTCCTGAGACCAGGGCTTTTGAAATCATTCAACTCTTGAACTTGTGCTGTCAGTGACTGAACCCTGCCACCAATGGTTTCAAAGTTCAGAAAACAGAGACTCCAAGAGTTTTCCACCCTATGAGCACCGGCCCTTGTCTTTCCCTACTTACCTACCTCCTATACCACTCTGCCCTTCCCTAAATACTTCACCAGTGGCTTGGATGGAGAAGCTGATATTTGTAACTTCACAATAGGAAAAGAAAGGGTCTTCTTGTCAGTTTCATGAAGTAGCACCTCTAAGACAGAATGATCTGCCTGTGTATACACTCCAATAAGACTTTTCCTCAACCAGTTTCCATCCCCCAAATGGCAGCTTTGGTAGCTTCTTCGTCCTTTGCTGGGAACAGCATTAAGCTCAGGCAGGGAATACCTTGGCTTCTAAGTTTCAGGCATTCACAGCTTTTAAACAGTCTCTCACAGTCCTCATTTAGGTTGCCAATGACGTTTTTTGAAAGGATACAATATTCTGGACACAGAACCCAATCATCATTAGTTGTTCTTTCCTTTGTTTCACCGATTCCCCAAATTTTAACAAAGAAGATCCTAACCCATCTCCCTTCTTTCCCACCCCATCCCACCCACCCCAAATAATACACCAGTAATAGCCAAAAACTACACACATGCTACGCTGTAAAAATGCAGCGTTAACACTATCGGGAAGAAGGCCGTGTGGGTTGTGGAGATGCTCTTTGAAGGTCTACAGTATCTCTTGCTATCCCACATCCCATTCTGCGTTTTGTCCTTCATAGAAGGCCCTTTGCTTTTTTTTTTAAGCCAAGTTCAGAACGGGTCGCCTTGAAACCCTGACCCTCCTTCCCCCCCACCGGGATGGGTGTGCAAACTCTACAGCGTGGGGCGGCTTTAAGGCACGTGGGCTGCTGTAGGGCACAGAAACCAAACTGGCTCTTCAAAGGACATCTGCTCAAGCCGCCTTGATGGCGTCAAGACAAGCAGAACTCCTTCTTTCCCCACTTGAAACCCACAGTCAGATGTGACAGGGGCTAGTATTCAAGAAAGTTAATTCTTATCATCCTTTTTGTCATCATCCTCTGAGGGGTAAGAATGCCACGTCAGCCTTTCCTCATAGAAGGATATGACAACCTGTGGGCACTTGACATTGGCTTCCTTGGCAGGCACCAGGTCAGCCTCATCAGAGTTCTTCCATTTCATTAGGAACATGAGCTCTCCACTGGAGTCTGTAGCTCCAATAATCCGCTCTGGTTCCAAACCCCGGGCAAAGCCTCGTGGCTTTTCTGACTCTTCTTTCTTCTTCTTTGGTTTGCTTTCCTCCCCCTTATCTTCCGAATCAGAATCAGCTTTGCGCTTGCCTCCCTCTGATTTATCTGTCTCGTGTGCTGTTTTCTGTGACTGCAGAAACTCAGCAATGAGGTCAGGGCAATCCAGGTTCTCTTCTGGTTCCCAAGTGTTATCCTCATCTGAGAACGCCTTCCACTTTAGGAGATACTCCACTTTGCCCTTTACCACTCGACGATCTAGAACTTTTTCCACCACATATTCTTCTTCCTCTTCTTCTAGCACCTCCTCCACTTTCTTCTTGTTTTGTTTTTTCCCCATAGTACCCGCCAGCTTTCTGGTATAAAGGATGACGCTGCTCAGAGCAGCGCCCACAAGCTCGAGAGGAATCGGTGCCGCGCTACTGGCGGGTCTTCTCCGGCCGGCCGGGGGAGTGGCGACCAGAAAAGCAACAAGCCGGGTGACCACTGTCGAGCCCCCTCACTGAAGCGGCGTACCGCAGGCCCTTGCCAACGACCCTCCCCTCTGTCCTGGCATTTCTAAGCCAGGAAGGGGTGGAGGGGTGTAGAGGGCGGGGTTAAATTCATCTAACCCTATCCTGGGGATTAGAGCAGGGAGAAAATCTATGAGGAACAAATGATATCTCCACAGTGTAATCCTAAATTTTTTTTTTTTTTTAAAGAGAAGGCTGAGAGGGAAGGGAAGGGAAAAGTCAGTTTCTTATGTACCAAAATGGTATCATCTCCCATATACTACTATATGAGAAAACAAGATGCAGAACATAAGTATGCAATGCTAGTTTTGGGGTAAGAAGTGGGAAAATAAGAATATATGTGGAGCATTTGCTAATATTTGCATAACAATACTATAAAGTTACAGAATAACCTAATCAAAATGATCTTCTATAATGGGAGAAACTGAGAAACTAGATGGAGACAGAGTGTTAGCAAGGTATCTTAATTATGATATCTGTAGGGTCTTGCTATTTGAAATATGCAAATGTTTTATCTACTGAACAAAGTACACAAAGTAGTAAAAAAAAATTTAACTGTTGATGAGTAATTGTTCCCTCCTAGAAATGAATCAGAAAAATTATCAGATGATTATCAGACCATTGGCAGGAAGAGATGTTCATTACAGTGTTGATTCTAATAGAACAAAGAAAAATAACTCTGACAGGCAATCAACTAGATACAATGTATGCAATTATATAATGAATACATGGAACTGTAAAGACTTATGATGTAAATACATAATTATTTAGAGTAATGAGAAAATATGATACCAAATAGTAAGCTTAATATGACCTCTAAACAAGGAAATAAAAAACTGTGGAAAGATGTGTACCAAAGTGTTCATTTGAGAATATAGGTGACTTATGTTTAACTTTTGTTTTTCTTTTCTTTTTTTAGGTAAGAATAGATTTATTTAGAGAGAAACACTCTCCACAGACAGAATGTGGGCCATTGCAGAGGGTAAGGCCTAATCTTTGTTTTCTAATGTGGTTAAGTAATGAGTTAGTTTTTTACGTGTTAAAGAGGGCAGGAGAGATAAATTAGGAGTTTGTAATTAATTCATGCATACTACTTTATATAAAATAGATAAACAGCAAGGACCTACTGTAATAGCACAGGAAACTATACTCAATATCTTAAAATAACCTATGCTGTAGTGGAAAGAATCCAAAAGAGAATATATACATATGTATGTATAATTGAATCACTTTGCTATAACTTGAAACTAACACAACATTGCAAATTAACTATACTTCAATTAAAATGCATAAATAATGTTGACACATTTTTAAAAATTAGGCATAAAACAAAGATGAAAAAAATATCACTTCTCACTATCCCTGTCTCTACTCATTGAGTAGGATATTCTTTCACATTTTGTACTATTCAAGTACACTGACATCTACTGAGTATTTCCCATGTCCAAGGCATTACTGTTAATGCCTTATTTAAAGCACTTACTGTTAAGTGCTTTATAAGGATTATAAGTTAATAATCAAAATAACATTATAAGGTTCTGAAATATTACATGAATGATTAGATTTCCATTCTACAGGTAAGGATCCCAAGGCTTGGCAAGGGTAAGTCTCTAGCCCAAGTAATCTTGATAATAATCAATGGTCAGTAATCAATGGTGAGTGTCTTGAACTTAGTCTGACTCCAGGGCTTATGACCTCATCACTGTGCTGTCATATTATATGTACCTTTGTTGGGGTCTTATCTCACTTTGTTATAACAATCTTGGCACCCCTGGTGCTTTCTTTAGCAGTTCTTCAGTTCCTACAAAATAGCTCAGAGCTTGATTTTTAACACACAGGTAAGTGTTTGTTGGATAAATGAATGCATTTTTTCTAAGCCAGAGTAGAAGTTGTTCAACTTAACACGTCTCTGGTTATCATGGGGTGCAGTGGTTCCTAATCATATTGGTTGGTTGCCTCACAGGAATATCTGTCTTTCCAGACACATCTCTGTGAATTCCATGTTTCTCATAGTCATGCATTCCTGTACTGTGCAGTTGAAGAGTATTTTTTTTTTCACTCTATCACTAAGCCTATGGAGGAAAATTGATAAAATGTGTATTTGGTACCTATTAATAGTATGTAAGAGGCTCTGTTCTGAGCACCAGATGTACAAGGGTTATAAAACCGTCAGCTGTCATATAGAGAAAGAAGAACATCATATGATATCACTTATACATGGAATCTAAAAAATGATATAAAAGAACTTATTCATAAAAACAGAATAGACTCACAGGCATAGAAAACAAACTTATTGATTATTGAAGGGGATAGCTAGGGGAAGGGGGATAAGTTAGGAGTTTGGAATTAACCTATACACACTACAATATATAAAATAGGAAAACAACAAAAACATAGTGGATAGCACAGGGAACTATACTCAATATCCTATAATAACCTATTATGGAAAAGAATATACATCTATATACACATACATATATATGTGTGTGTGATTCAGTTATACGTACCTATACACTCTACTCTTGAAACTAATACAACATTGTAAATTAACTATACTTCAATTTTAAAAAACGTCAGTTGTAAGGAACTCATAGGCAGGGGCAGAAGGCAGGGAGGGAGTTTTCCTAGTCATCACACGTTTACAATGAGAGAAAAGTGCATGTACCCAGAGAGCCAGAGGATAAATACCTCTCTCTGCCTGGGACTGGAGCATCCTGGAAGGCTTTCCAGAGGAGGTGGCAGTCACTGAACTAAATTTTCATGGACAAGTAGGAATGAGGCTAACAGTAAAGGGTTGATGGATAATATTTTTAACAAGAGCTTGATGTCAAGACAGGTCCATTCACAATTTTGAGAAAAGAATTCTCTGAGAAGAATCTTAATAATATATGCAGATGTGTCAATTAAAATAGGAAAGTGGAGATTTAGAAATTGTGTGCCAGGGAAAATAACAAGAAATTGTGTGCACAGAGAAGTGTGTGTGTGTGTGCAAAGATGATCCTATGTGATTGTGCAAGATCAGAGAGAAAAGGAAATTACATTTAGTAGAAAACCAGGTCTTATTTCAGATCACATCTCTTTTCTGACATTTTTAACAGTAATTGCAGTAATTGTGACCAGGCCAGTCTCCTGAGTGTTGGCTTGGGCACATGAATTCCTTTCTCTGACTCCTATAGCCTGGTGCAGTTAGAGTGATTTCCTCGTGATGACTCATAACTCAGTGACCAGGAAAAAATTAACAGGCTTCACAATAGGTCAATGTTTTATCCAAAGAAAAGTTTAACCCTTGTGGATTTATTAGACCCAATAAATATATGACCAAATATATCCGTGACATCAGCAAAGAAAGTAGGCTCATAATTCATGGTCTCCAGAAGCTGAGGCCAAAACAAAATTTCTCTAGGTGCTTCAGTAGGTAACCAGGTGGGGACCCAGGAAAAAATATCCTGAAAAAAGGCTGATCTGGGATTTCCCCTGTGGTCCAGAGGCTTAGACTTTGTGCTCCCAGTGCAGCGGGACTGGATTCTATCCCGTCAGTAACCTAGATTCCATATGCCTCGACTAAGAGTTTGCCTGCTGTAATTAAAGATCTCACATGCCTCAACTAAGACAGCTAAATAAATAATTTTTTTAAAGACTGAGCTTATCTAGTCAAATCATCCAATTAAAAAAAGACAACTGCTTTAATTTCAATTTACATACTGAAAACCATACTCCAAATTTCTTTATCTCAATCCCTTTGCTTGTGAAGTGGAGGAAGAAGTAGAAGAATTAATTAGAAGTTAATTAAATTTCAGGCAGCTTTAATTAAGGAGTTAAAAAACAATTAAAATAAACTTAGAAATATTACCTAACTAATTAGGAGAGCAATAAAAATCAGGAAGGTCATCCAATAAATCTATATTTTACCTGCAAATTTTTACATCATCACTATCTAATTAAGTGGACAAAAAAATTGGGGGGTGGGGTAAGAAGGAATTATATTTAAGTGTGAACAATTCAGAGGAGAGACACCAGAGTTGGGTGAAATCAGATTTTTATTCTTCTGTAGCTTTAGTGAACTGTGTTCAAAACTCTCTTGATTGAACATCTGGTAGCCATGGGTGATTCTAGACAGAAAGTATTAATAGATAGCTCTTTATGTTAAATACACAGTGCATCCTCAGAACACATTAAGTGCTAGTCTCTTGGATTGCTCATCACGCAAGGTTATAGAGAAGTTCATTACAGGGCTTCTTTCATAATAACCAGCTTTTACCTTTGCTAGTTAAATGATGAAATGGTACTGGGGATTCAGAATCAGTGTAATTCATGTTTGACGTGCAGAGTGGTTGGTTAAATAGTACATTTCCCATCCCAAGGCTATATATATATCCTTGTGTATCACTCTTGCAAGGCTAGAATTGCTGACTTGAAGACAGCCATTGCCCACCCACTGGGAAAGAGCTAGGTGACTGGATTTTAGAGCACAAAATTCCTTTAGACAGAGAAGATGGGAATTGTCTATCTGACCTGTTTACTTGATATTACTTTGAGCCCAGCCATCTGGTCAACAACAGCTCACCACTCCCAGTTCTCCCAACCACGTAGAGTTGGCCTCACTCTGACTTGGTAGGAATACTCTAAGGAACAGTTTTGCTGCCTGCAAACATGAGGTTTTCACTAGGGAAGACTGATGCCTACGATGTGACTGAGGTGGGCGCTGTCAGTGCATCTTACCAAGAGCAGCGTTTCCTGACTTCAGCACTATTGATCCCTGGAGCCAGACAGTTTCTTGTGGAGGGCTGTCCCCTGCACTAGAGGTTGGTCAGCAGCGTCCCCGGGCCTTTCCTCCTTACATGCCAGCAGGAACTCTACCGCCTGTGACAATTAAAAATGTCTCCAGACTTCACCACATATGCCCCAGGGAACAAATAGCCCCTAGTTGAGAATCGGGATCTTTGCTCCATGTCCTATTAGGTAGAAGCTCCCAGGACCCTAGTGCTGTGTTTGCTTAGTTGCTCAGCCATGTCCCACTCTTTGCAACCCCATGGACTGTAGCCCACCAGGATTCTCTGCCCATGGGGATTCTCCAGGCAAGAATAGTGAAGCTGAGTTGCCATGCCCTCCTCTAGGGGATCTTCCCCACCCAGGGATCGAATCCAGCTCTCTCACATTGCAGGAAGATTCTTTACCATCTGAGCAACCAGGGAAGCTCAGGAATACTGGAGTGGGTAGACTATTCCTTCTCCAGGACATCTTCCCAACCAGGAATTGAACCGGGGGCAGATTGAACATTGCAGGCAGATTCTTTACAAGCTCAGCTACTAGGGAAGACCCCCCAGGACCTTAGATCCATGTCCTAATAGGTGGAAGGTGGAATTCCTGCTCCCTGGTAAGTGTGAAGAATCTTAGTGTCTTATCTTTCGACCTAAGAAGAGAAAGGCATCCTCCCCTACTGTACTTCATAGCCCCCATATAAGCTGAACTCAAGCCAACCTCTAACAGGAAACTCCTAAATTGTTTCTTCACAAGTTTGATAAATCTCTGCTGATGTCACCCTGCAAGCAGTCAGGGTTTTTTTTTTTTTTTGTAATATTTATTTATTTGGCTTCACTGGGTCTTAGTTGCAGAATGTGGTATCTAGTTCCCTGATCAGGGATTGAACCAGGGCTCCCTGCATTTGTTGTTGCTGTTCAGACACGCAGCTGTGTCTGACTCTTTTTGACCCCATGGACTGCAGTACTCCAGGCTTCCCTGTCCTTCACTATCTCCTAGAATTTGCTCAAACTCAATTTGTCCATTAAGTCAATGATGCCAACCAACCATCTCATCCTCTGCCCACCCCTCTTCTTTTGCCTTCAATCTTTCCCAGCATGAGAGTCTTTTATGAGTCAGCTCTTCCCATCAGGTGGTCTAAGTATTGGAGCTTCAGCATCAGTCCTTCCACTGAATATTTAGGGTTGTTTTCCTGTAGGATTGACTGGTTTGATCTCCTTGATGTCCAAGGGACTCTCAAGAATCTTCTCCAGCACCACAGTTAGAAAGCATCAATTCTTTGACACTTAGCCTTCTTTATGGTCCACTTGGAGTCTTAGCTATTGGACCACAGGGAACTCCTTCAGTTCCTCTTGTAATGATTTTGCTGCTGGGACTCCATCTTCCTTTCCTTGCTCTTTTGTGAAATTTTTTTCAGGTCTCTAGGTTTACTGGGATGCAAGATTTTTTCCTATATATTCCATGTCTCCCTGTCATGTGGGTTGAAATTATTCTCTTTTCTGTCACCCAAAAGCACACAGTCTTGAATCCTTCTGAATTCTCTCCATAGTATTGTCCATATGATTTTATCCTTTGCCTATTGCTTATCCTATGACAACTGCATATACTATATCCTTGCAGTCATAGTCTGGACCAGAGCTCTCCATCCCAACGCACCCAAGAAGAAAACCCTTAGATGTAATCATGTCCATGGTCATTCTCAACTTGGGAAGCAAACCTTGATCTTGCCCTTTTCTCCTATCCATCCGCCCCCTTCACCCAGAGAAGTCTGGAATTGACTTAAGGAATTGGTTCTCACCCTGGAGCTGACATCATCAGGGGCTGTTGATACAGGTTGCTGGGCCCCAACCTCAGACTTTGGATATGGTTGGGGATGAGGTGCAATGATTTGCAAGTGTAGTAAGTTCCAGGTGATCTTAGCTTATGCTCCAGACACTGCACCTTGAGAATCACTGCCCTTAGGTATGATGGCAGAAGAAAAAGCCCTCCTGGTGAATCTGGTTGGGTGGGGTGCCCAGTTAGTGCAGAATCACTGGTTAATTTTCCCTTTTTTCCCCCAAAGATCAATGTTTCTTGACAAGTTCCATATCACTAGAAATGCCAGCTGAATTTGTAAGGAACTGTGAGAAAGCTTCCATACCTCAAGGAACAAAGGAAGTAGGCACAAACAAAAATACCCAGCATTTATATTTAAAATGGAGAGCCAACAAATGCCTTCTGTATAGCACAGGGAACTCTGCTCAATATTAGGTAACAATCTTAATAGGAAATGAATTTGAAAAAGAATAGATCCATGTATATGTAGAACTGAACTGCTTCTCTATACACCTGAAGCTAACATAACATTGTTAATCAAATACACTCCAATATAAAATAAAATGTTTTTTAAAAAAGGTACAAGCCTTCAGTTGTATAACTAAAGTGACAAGAACGTAACATACAGCGTAAGAAAGTTTATGGTTAATAAAATTATAATAACTTTGGGGACAGATGGTTACAGATGATTACTATTATGGTGATCATTTCATAAAGAATGCCAAGGTCAAATACTATGTAGTACACCTGAAACTAACATAATACTGTGCATCAAATGTATTTCAATTAAAAATAAAAATATATCTAAAAAAATACAGCACTGCAATACAAATACACTTCAGTTTCTTCACCCACAGGTGGATTTCCAGCTGTGCTGACTTTTCAAAAGGAGATGCTTTGCCATATTCTTTCCATGAAAGAGATAATATTTGCTAACATTGAAACATATAGATATTTATCAGGCAATTATTTTCAGAAATAGGGGAGAGAGCAGGAACCTTGGAATGGGAGTACCTGGGCTCTAGTCTGGGTTGTCTCATGGCATTCTACAAATGCTCAGTCTTCTCATCTATAAGGTGAGAGACCTAGATCTCTTCTCAGAGGGCCCTTGCAGTGCTATGATTCTAGAAACACTTCCTTAAAAATGAAGGAAGGAAGGAAGCCTGTAGGATCCTATGGATGCGAACATTCCCAATCTGATGTGCCAAGGGTCTGGTCGTGATGTGCCTCGCTGGCCTCCCTTGGTAGGCTCAAATGAATCTGCACCATCACTCTTAAAAACAAGGCCATTCGTGGCACATTTTAACATACCCATTATGGTAGGCTGAATAATGCCCCTTCCCACCCGAAATGTCCAGATGCTATTCCTGGAAAATGTGAATATTATATGGCAACAGGAACTTTGCAGATATGATTGAGTTAAAGAATTCTGAGATGGGGAGATTAGCCTAGATTATCTGGGTGGGCCCTAATGTAATTACAAGTGTCTTTGTAAGAGGGAGACAGAAATTTGATAACAGAAGAGCAGATGGCCACGTGGGGGCAGAAGCCGGGGGGGGGGGGGGGCAAAGGTGACGTGATGTGAGGACATGAACCAAGGAATCAGGACAGCCTCTAGAAGTTGGAGAAAGCAAGGAACAGATTCTCACCTGGAGCCTCCCCCGGCACTTGACACTTCCACCCTGCTGACACCTTGGTTTTCCTCCCTTAAGACTCATTTCAAACATCTTCCCTCCAGAACTGCAAGAGAAAAAAAAATGTATGCTGTCTTGAGCCATCAAATTTGTAGTAATTTGTTTCACAGCTGTGAAAACACTGATGTCTGTTTATGGAGCGCCTCCTACAGGGCAGGTACTTTACACACAGTATCTCTAATTATTGCAGTACTGAAGCAATGTGGATATTATAATATCTTCTAATACATACATAAGTTAACTGAGGCTCAGAGAGGCAAACTATTACAACCCAAACCATACACATAATCAGTGATGGAACCCAGATTCAAGCTGAGGTCTGCCTGATGCTAAAGTCTTTCCCTTTTGTTATATGTTTCTGACCACAAGAAAAATGTACTGCAAGTACTTAGCACCATGTTTGGCATATGGTTAGGTCTTGATTAATGTTAGCTTTTATTATTGTCGTTATATGTCTGTGTCTTTGACTACAGCTGCCAGCCCAAGTGTATATGGAGCATAATTACCCTACAGCCAGGGTGGCCTAGGGCCCAGCAGATGGAAAGGGTCTCTTTGGCCTTTCCATAACCCATGTGCCTGGAGAGCTTCAAAGCCACAGAGATGCTCTCCTATTTCCACATATCCCTCCTTCCACATATCCCACTGTTTCTTTCTCTCTTTCTTTTTTGTTTTTAAGATTTTTTTGATGTGGACCATTTTTAAAGTTGTCATTGAATTTGTTTACAATATGGCTTCTGTTTTATGTTTCAGTTTTTTATCCTCAAGGCGTGTGGGATTTTAGCTTCTTGAACATGGATTGAATCTGCACTCCCTGCATTGGAAGGAGAAGTCTTAACCACTGGACCACCAGGGAAGGCCCTCCCACTGTTTCTAGAAATGAGAAAAGAAAAGAAGCTACAGCTGAAAGGAGAATGAGTGGGAAAATGTGCACAGAGAGAGGACCTCTTAGACTGAGCCTCTTTAAGCTGGTATCCTGCTAAACTGATTCCTTCTCTGCCTCCCTTTAAAGGTCCCCAGATAGACCTCTGTGTCTGCATTGATGCTCTCCTGGAATCTCCACATCCTCACTTTCAGCCTCACACGTACTGCTGCCTGAGAAGCAGAGGGACTGAAGACCAGTGGGATATGGGCAGAAAGTGAGAGAACCCTCTCCTAAAAACAAATACTTCTTTTTGTTTTCTTCTTCCATCTTGGTACTGGAATACCTCAACATTCGTTTATATCAATATATCAAAAAGAAGATATTTTCATGTGAAAAGATGTAAAATTTAAAGTGTGACAAAATGTTCTTATTATGGTGTGGGAAAATAGGTCCCTAAGAGATCTGAACAGA
Organism: Antilocapra americana; assembly: GCA_007570785.1. NCBI lineage: Eukaryota > Metazoa > Chordata > Mammalia > Artiodactyla > Antilocapridae > Antilocapra > Antilocapra americana. The sequence continues at coordinate 9,805,696 of ML663567.1, forward strand.
CAAAGCTAGTGTGTGGCATGCATAGCTCCTTTCCCCTGTCTCTGGCCTGGGGCAGGCATCACTAGTCGATCACAGCACTCTTCTCTACGGAACCCCAACCAATTAATTAGAGACAACACTATAAAGGACACTTACTTGGGACTTCCCTGGTGACCCAGTGGTTAAGACTCTGAGCTTCCAGTGCAGGGGGAGTGCAGGTTTGATTCTTGGTCAGAGAACTAAGACTGCACATGGCTCGTAGTGTGGTCCCAAAAAGAAGAAAAGGACACTTATTTGGCATGCTTGCAATATGACATAGCTTTGAGGATTAGGAACTCTGAAAACTCTTTCTCTTTCTCAGTTGCAATTCACTTATCAATTTTCTGAATTCTTTCTGAATTCTACCCTCTATTATAAAGTCCAGGCCTCATCCTACCCACTCTGGGGAGCCTCCTTAATCATGCTCATGTTGAGCTTCCCTAAATTCCTCTCCTTAGCTACTGATATATTCTGGAGAGGATCCAGATTTTGTGGGGACTGAAACTTGACAACAGCACTGTAATATTTTCTATAGAAAAACTGGAAATACTATATATTATTTTCATTTTTAAAGAGACCTTTGAAGAATGGCACTTTAAGAGTCAAATCATTTCGGCAAGCTTGCTTCTCTAAACAATAGAATTTTAACCACATCAAGTTTGGGCTGTTGCTTTCAAGGGTATTATTCTTTAAGTGGAACGTATCATCATCTTTGGTCATTGAACTAACTGGCCAAACATAGTTGGTGTATTTTGTTTTCCTCTGCTTATGTCCTTGGGGTTATAAGTTAGGGATGTGAATGGAACAACACAAATCAAATACTTCCCTAACCAAATGCTATGATGTGTCTTATGGGAAATAACTTCAGTCAGTCCAGGGAAGTGGTTTAACTGTGAAGAAGAACATGGGACTTTTGTTGACTAGCACTTATATCAGTATTTGAGTCTTTAGTATATGCCAAGCACTATTGAATACTCTGATGATATAGTGGTGAATAACACAGAAAGACATTCCTGCTTCTATGGAACTTGCATTCTGGTAGGACAGATAGGCACTGAACAATAGTCTAAAAAATTCCCATAGTAATGAGAGCTATGCAGAAAACAAAATGGTTGATGACAAGGCATAGACAGTCAATTCTAAAGGAAATCAACTATGAATATTTTTTGGAAGCACTGATGCTGAAATTGAAGCTCCAATACTTTGGCCACCTGATGTGAAGAACTGACTCATTGGAAAAGACCCTGATGCTGGTTAAGATAGAAGGCAGGAGGAGAAGGGGACAACTGAGGAGAGGATGGTTGGATGGCATCTCCCACTCAAAGGACCTGAGTTTGAGCAAGCTCCAGGAGATGCTGAAGGATACTGGAGCCTGGTATGCTGCAGTCCATAGGGTCCCAAAAAGCCAGACACAACTAATTGACTGAACAACAACAAGGCATAGATTGGATAATCAAAGAAGATTTCTGGGGGAAAATGATCTTGAGGCTAAGACAAGAAGGAGGAAACTGGGAAGACCTGGAGGAAGGGCAGAGAAGATGCTCCAGGCAGAGGAAGCATTGTGTGCAGAGATCTTAAGGGCATTAGGATCTGGGCATGTCTAGAAATAGAACTGAGGCTGTTAAGGCTGGGAGCTGCAGGGGAAAAGGGCAGTGAGTGAGGTCAGGCAGGCAGGCAGTGGGAGAGACCATGTCAGGCTTTGCAGGCAGGATCAAGAGTTTGGTTTTAACTCCAAAGGCAATAGAAACCACTGGAGGGTTTTAAGCAGGACAATCATGGGATCTAATTTACATTTTGTTTTTTAAGCTGGGCCACTTGGCTTCTGAGATTTTAGTAGGGATCAAACCTGGGCCCATGGCAGTAGTGAAAGCACAGAATCCTAACCACTGGGTTGGCAGGGAATTACCTAATTTACATTTTTAAAAGAACATTCTTGATGCAGTGAGAAGAGTTAATTATAGGGAGGAGAGAGGGCAACAGGAAAACCTGGTTAGGATTGAAGGACCGTATTCTGGGCAAGAGACAGTGGCCTCAGAACAAGTATGGGGCTATTGCACAGACAGACCAGGCTACTTGACACAAGAGCTATGAGAAGTCACTCAAGTTAACATCTGTATGTGCTAAGTCGCTTAAGTTGTGTCCAGCTCTTTGCAACCCCATGTACTGCAGTCCACCAGGCTCCTCTGTCCATGGAATTTTCCAGGCAAGAATACTGGAGTGGGTTGCCACATCCTCCTTCAGGGAATCTTCCCGACCCAGGGATCAAACCAATGATTTTTAGGTTTCTTGCATTGGCAGGTGTGTTCTTTACCACTTTACCTGGGAAGCACCAAGTCAACTTGAAAGTGAAAGTGTTACTTGCTCAGTTGTGTCCAATTCTGTAGCCTACCAGGCTCCTCTGTCCGTGGGGTTTTCCAGAAAAGAATACCGGAGTGGTTGCCATTTTCTCCTCCAGAGGATCTTCCCAACCCAGGGACTGAACCCAGGTCTCCTGTGTTGCACGCAAATTCTTCATTAACTGAGCCACCAGGGAAGACCAAGTCAACTTGGTAAAACCCAATTTCCTCACCAATAAAAAGTGGAGAATAATATGCATCTCAGAGATTTGTTGTAGGGGTTAAATGAGATAAAACAGAGTGCCCAGTGAGTACTACGTGACAGTTCACAAAACCAAAGGCTAAGGTGCTGGCAGTCTCCATCAAGAGTCAGCAGACGCGGGCTCCTCTGGCCCACCACTTGTTTTATGACCAAGTTTTATTAAGCATTGCCACGTCCATGTGTTAGGTATGATTCATTTCATGGAGCAACAGTAAAGTTGGGTAGTTGTAACACAAACCACATGGCCTGTAAAATCTCCAATAAGTATTCTCTGTCCTTTACATAAAAGTTGATTGACCTCTAGATTAGAATGAAGAGTAAGAAGAATATGAGAGACATGCTAATCTATACACCTAGCAGGCAGTGCATGCGGAGAAATTTTAGTGTCATGTCATGGGTGGTATTTTTCAAGTGCTCTGCAAAAGAGAAGGCCCTTGCTGTAAAGAGGTGATTCATACAGGGATACATCTGAAATGAACTTCAAATGTCATGGCTGCATAAATCAACCAATAATACCACATAACATTTATATAGTGCCCCTGTATTTCCATTCTATCAATACTTTTATTTAAATAATCCACTCTAGATTTATAAACTTACTGTGAGACAGGAAAAGCAATGGAAAAGATATATATCAATAAATTGGAAGAACCATAAACAGAATACAGAGTTCAGCCAGGCCCTCAACAAACATAACTTTGGCCTTCTTTCCTGAGCACCCTCGACTAGAGTCAATACCATCCATTTCACTGGGAATTCGAGTAAGGGTAATAGGAGAAGTTTGCTTTTCCCTATTACTGTGTAGCTGAAAGTCACACATTTATTTCAAATTGCTAACTAGTTTTGCTTCATGTTAACTTTTTATATATATTTTTGCGAATTGATATTACTATTATCCCGGAGAAGGCAATGGCACCCCACTCCAGTACTCTTGCCTGGAAACTCCCATGGACGGAGGAGGCTGGTAGGCTGCAGACCGCGGGGTCACAAAGAGTCGGACTCGGCTGAGCGACTTTACGACTTTACTTTCACTTTCATGCATTGGAGAAGGCAATGGCAACCCACTACAGTGTTCTTGCCTGGAGAACCCCAGGGACGGAAGAGCCTGGTGGGCTGCAGTCTATGGGGTCGCACAGAGTCGGACACGACTGAAGCGACTTAGCAGCAGCAGCAGCAGCATTACTATTATTCACATTGCTGTTGTTGGGTCGCTAAGTCGTATCTGACTCTTTGGGACCTCATGGACTGTATCGCCCGGCAGGCTCCTCTGTCCATTGGTTTCTCCAAGCAAGAGTACAGGAGTGGGTTGCCATTGCCTTCTCTAAGGGAGCTTCCTGACCCAGGGATTGAACTCAGGTCCCTGCATTGGCAGGCGAATTCTTTATCACTGAGCCACCAGGGAAGCCATTATTCATATTACCATCACTTTATGTATTGTGAAGCCCTAGACCAAAGTAGAAAAGAGGAATTAATGCAAAGTTGCTAAAATCAAAACGTGGAGGTAGAATAGACTTAACCTTTTTAAGTTTTCTTCTGTAACTTTACTATGAAGTTTATTATTATTATAGAGATTATTATGATGATAAAGCTTGTTAGGCCCATTTCATAAACTACTTTGGATTGGTTTCTTTTCTCTTTTGCAAAGTAAAGGGGTTTATTCTCTAACTTTTGAACACATAAAGCTGTAGCCCTGTAGATTAATGTGACATATAGTTTAAAAATATGAAAATTAAATATGAATTTAAAAATATCACTTGTAGAAAAATAAACCCCAAATAAACTGATACATATAATATAACTAATGATCTCTAATTAGGGTCTATTTTCCCTTAGACATCTAAAATATTTTTGTTAAAGGATGGTTGATGTACAATATTGTGTTGGTTTCAGGTGTAGAGCAAAGTGATTCAGTTATACACACACACACACACATATATATATATATCTCTTCAGATTTTCCATTACAGGCTGTTACAAGATATTGAATATTATCCCTTGTGTTATATGGTAAACCCTTGTTTCTTATCTATTTTATATATAGCAGTGAATAGCTAGTAATCCCTTACCCTTAATTTATCCCTGCTCTCCACCCTTTCCCTTTTGGTAACCATAGTTTGTTTTCTTTTTGTTAGTCTATTTTATAAGTAGATTCATTTGCATTATTTTTTTAGGTTTGACTTATAAGTGATATCCTGCAGTATTTGTCTTTGTCTGTCTTACTTCACTTAGTATGACAATCTCTAGGTCCAGCCATGTCCCTGCAAATGGCGTTATTTCATTCTTTTTTGTGGCCAAGTAATATTCTGTTGTGTATATGTACCACTTTATCCATTCATCTGTTGATGGACATTTATGTTGTTTCCTTGTCTTGCTTCCCTGGTAGCCCAGATGGTAAAGCATCTGCCTGCAATGCGGGAGGCCTGAGTTCCATCCCCGGGTTGGGAAGATTTCCTGGAGAAGGAAATGGCAACCCACTCCAGGACTCTTGCCTGGAAAATTCCATGGATGGAGGAGTCTGGTAGGCTACAGTCTGTGGGATCACAAAGAGTTGGACACGACTGAGCAACTTCACTGTGTTCACTATTAACACTGGGTGTGTGTGTATCTTTTTGAATTACAGTTTTCATCTTTACTGAGGAGTGGATATTTGAGAGTGAATCTATTGGAGTGAATCACATGGGTGATTGGATTTTTAAAATCAATAATGAGTTATTTTAAATATGTTGAGTCAACAATACTTCTCACTTCCTTGGGAAATATCAGAAAAATCTCTATTTCTTTTTAAACATTTAAGGAATTAAGAAATGGAAGTAGATATTAAAATAAATTACTTAACCATATTCTACACGGGATTGCAAAACTTACTCAATAAATAAACATTATACTCTCATTCCAATTGACTTTGATAAAAATATTGCTAGGCCATAATCTTTATTGTGTATTTAGAAGTATGAGTTTCTACCCAGTTGAGACCATAAATGGGAGAGAGAAAGCCAAAAGCCACAAGAAAGAAAACATTTTGGTTCAACTTTGTGCTTGGTGAGCTGTTTCCCTCATAAAAATTTACAAATTAAGGGACATATTTCTGCATATGATCACAGTCCCCATGGGCAGGGATAACCAAATATACAGAGATATTTCTTTTTTATTTGAGAAATGCTTTTCTATTACTTGCTTATTTTATGAAACAAATACACATTTGCTAACCATAATCTCCTGAACTTTAAAAACATTTTCTCACAGGCTAAAAATTTCTGTATTAACTTTTGCTTCCTTGTTGATTCGAGATTGCAGGGGCACCACGTGAGAAAGCAGCCTCTCTCTTACTAATGGTCAGGTGGAAAATTCCTCCTGCTTAAACATAGTCATGAGTTAGAGACTAATTATAGTAGGAATTACTCTGGACAGAATAGAGTGTCCAGTTGAAGTTGTGGAGAAATATCACAAGTGTTGAAGCAGAATGAGGAAAAAAGAGAGGAAAGTTTGTATGGCCTTCCTTTTGCTGGTGGTTCTTGAGCTAACAGTAGGTGGCTTAGGATAGGGCATTAAATAATATCGAATAAGAATGAGTTATTACCTTTTCAGTTCTTTTTAACTCCTTCAGTTAACATTAAAGAGAAAGATCACATCTAGTGTCAATTTTCACATCCACTTAATACTTACTAAGTCTCTCTCTCTCTCTCTCTCTCTTTTTTTTTTAACGAAAAGAGAGAGTCTCAGCAGAATACAGAATAAAAGAAGGAATTAACATTTTGTTATATTTTGTTTTCATCATATTGTTATTGCAAGGGGAAGTGATTTTCCATTAAGGTAAAAAGAAAAAGATTCTTTTAAAAATAAATGTGTTGGGGCTTCCTTGGTGGCTCAGTGGTTAAAGAATCTGCCTGCTAATTCACGGGACATGGGTTCGATCCTTGGTCCGGGGAGATCCCACATGCCGAGGAACAAATAAGTCTGTGCCTCGCAACTACTGAACCTGTGCTCTAGAGTACAGGAGCCACAGCTACGGGGCCCACAAGCTGTAAATACTGAAGCCCGTGCACCCTAGAGACAGTGCTCCACAACAAGAAAAGCCATTGCAATGAGAAGCCTGGGTACCGCAAGTAGAGAGTAGCCCCCACTCTTTGCAATTAGGGAAAAGTTTTTGTAGCAATGAAGACCCAGCCTAAACAAACAAACAAATGTGTTTAGCTAGGAAGTAAGCTAATTTAAATAAAAATATTATGTAATGAAAGTGATACACAAATATGACCAATGTTGTAAAGTGACAGCATACTATGTTTGGAATATACTATACAAGTCCTCTAAATAGAGATTAAATCATCTTCAACTAGACTTCTTCCATTCTTCCAATTTTTATCTTTCCTTCTTTCTCTCTTGCCCACTGTCCTTTTCTATCTTCTATCATTCAACAAGATGTATTGATATGATGTACAATACAAGATATATTGTATATGATGTGCCTGAGAGTGTGCTGGGCACAACAAACCCAGAAATACAAAGATTAATATGTAGTTATCTTTGCTTTGTTGGAAGCTCAGTCTCACTGGTGACACAGATATGCAAACAGTTATTATACAGTGAGAAATCTGGTGTGTGTGCAGGGTATCCAAAGAAGGTGTTTGATGTGGGAAGCAAGGGAAGGTATCAGGTTTCAACCTTGGGAATCAGTTCTATGAAATACAGTCTAAGTTCATAAATATCAGTATATCCTTAATTTATTCAGCAAACCTCTCTAGAACCAGAAATTACATTAGATACTGGGGATTTGGACATGAAAAAAGATACAGTTGAAGCTACAAGAAGTTTTTTATTAGAATGGGAGAGAGACAAGGAAAGCAGTGGTTATATATATCTATATCCCATAACTGAAATCTTTGGAGGCAGATGTGTTTCCTAATTCTGAGTTTTTAGAGCGTTGATAAGGTGCACAAACTCTGCATTACCAAACACTCATAAAAGAGTCTGGGGCAGGTACCCCATAAAGAAAACACATTCAATCACCCTACATGGACTAAAGATGATAAATAGCCTCACATCAATTCAGTGGAGGTTGTTGGCTTTTGTAATGTTTAAGGTTTCTGAACTGCAAAAAATGTAGACCTATTCTTCACAATAGGGCCTCACTTTTGCACTTCACAAAGCTTAAACGTTACTACAGTCCATGCACAAAGAGTTAGAGGCAACTGAGCCCACACAGCACACTCTTCAAAATAACTAGAGGCATGTTGCTTTGGAAGAACAAAGAAAGGGCAATGAGCCACATTTTAATATCAGTAGAAAAGGGGTCAGGGAAGCTTCCTAAAAGATGTAATTTTTTGTCAGGGTCTTGCTGAATGAATAGAAGTTAGCCTGACAGAGATGTGTTGGGGTGGGGGGAGCTTCCCAAGTGCCTCAGTGGTAAAGAATCTGCCTGCCAATGTCTGAGACAAAGGTTCGATCCCTGGGTCAGGAAGATCTCTTGGAGGAGGAAATGGCAATCCACTTCAGTATTCTTGCCTGGGAAATCCTATGGACAGAGAAGCCTGGCAGGCTACAGTCCATTGGGTCACAAAGAGTTGGACATGACTGATGACGCATGCCAGCCCGACAGAGATGATGGAGGGATGGAGGAGGCAGAGGGTTGGAGGATGGGGAGATGGGTTTTCTAGGCAGTAGGGACAGCCCATAGAAAGACAATGAACTTGGTGTTTGGGGGGAACTGCAAATAATTTAGAATGGCTGTGTGTATGGTGTGCTGAAACGGAGATGAGGAAGAGCATGGAGATGGAAATGCAGAGGAAGAAATACTGAGATCAGGTGGGAGCAGCAGGCAGGGGACCCCTGCTAAATCTAATTTTATCCTGAAGGATAAAGAGAGATTAAAGAGGTTTTCAAATCATGTTTGTAGTCATGCAAACAGATTTGAAATTACAGAACAATCCTAATATTGGATGACAGAACTGCTGCACTACCCAAAACTGAGGCAATTGTTGGTCTAGGTGAGAAATGACGAGAAACCGCAAATTGGCATGGTTTAGCACATAGTAATTGCTCAATAAATCATGGCACTTAGAAGGGCAAAGACTGGGCTATAGTGGGGATGGCTAAGAGGGGACAATTTAGAGATAGTGGAAAGAATTATCTGGGACTCATTATCTGATTGGACTTACAGGGAGCAGAGGTTAGGGCAGGGAGTCTCCTCCCTTATGTCTCCTCTCTGGCTTCAGGGTCTGTGTTGCTTGGTGTTCCAATTTTTTGTTTGTTTGTTTTGTTTTTTTGGCCTCAAGACATGTGAGATCTTAGTTCCCCAACCAGGGGATCCAACTGGTGTTCCTCTGGACCACCACCAAGGAAGTCCCAAGGTGTTCCCTTTTGGAAATGATGAAATATGGGTTTGGAAATTTCAGGGAAATTAAGTTAGATTTGGGAGATGTTATGTGAAAGCTGCGAGACTTCCCTGGTGGCAGAGGCGAAGAATCTGGTTATAGTGTAGAAGACCCCTAGGTTGAGAAGATCCCCTGGAGAAGGAAATGGCAACCCACTCCAGTATTTGTGCCTGGAGAATCCCATGGACAGAAAGAGGAGCCTGGCGAGTTACGGTCCATGGAGTTGCAAGAGTCAGACACGACTTAGCGACTGAACTGTCACCATGACCATGTGAAAGCTGTAGTCTTCACGTGGGTTGGATTAAAGTTAGGAAGACTGAGGTCAAAATCCTAGAAAAGACGTAAGGGGAAAGAAAAGGAACTGTCAACCGTGTTAAGTGCCCTGGAAAGATGAACTGAGACAAGAGATGGAAAAATCCTTGATGGATGTGGCAAATAGGAGGTCAGCGGTGATCTGAGAAGAGCCGTTTCCGTAGCTGAGGAGGGACAGAGGTTGGTGACTCTGAAATAAAGGAGTGTGCAGGTGAGGAAGCAGGGACATAGGGCTGGCTGCTGTCCTTTAAGACATGGCTGTGAATGGGGGCAGGCACACAGAGAGGGACAAAATTAGAAACAGTCATGGTCTGTATGGAAAGGTTTTGGGGAGGAGAGATGCTGCTCCACTCCCAGTAGTCAGCTTTTTTTTGGTAGTGCTGCAGCTGGCTTTGGAGGAGAGTCTTTAACCTGAACGCAAATATTTCTCGGAAAGAGACGGCCACAGAAAGAGACTGGACTGGAATGGATTTGCAGGAATGCACTGTCTTTCTGGGCTCACGTCCCAGGTGCTGCTGCTTATGCTAACTTCCTGTAAAGTTTTTGCTCCTTCCTCCCTCTATTGTCTACCTGGTTGGCTGCTTGCCACTTGTTTAAGATGGCTCTTAGGACTGTGTGGGTGCCAGGGAACTGGCTCGTAAATTAGCTGTGTGTGTACATGATTTACCAAGGTGATGCTGTTCCCATGTTGCCACTAATTGTTCTTTAGCTTATACTTTCTGCATCACACACTTGATTTAGTTCTATCAGTTCCAATGAGTGGCTAAGGAGATGAAGGGCTTCTCTGGTATCTCATTAAAGAATCTGCCTGCAATGTGGGAGACCAGGGTTCAATCCCTGGGTTAGCAAGCTCCCCTGGAGAAGGGAATGGCAACCCACTGCAGTATTCTTGCCTGGAGAATTCCATGGACAGAGAAACCCGGTGAGATACAGTCCATGGGGTCGCAAAGAGTTGGAGGGGATAAAGCACCAGTCTAGGCACAGTGGAGGTTGAAGAAAACAGGGTCTTTGCCTCCGTGGATCTTATAATCCAAATCATGACACTGTCTTCTAAACAATGGTGACAATGGCTCTTAAAATGTAATCTTTCTGAAAAATTGATGAACACTATATACCTTGTTTCCATGAAACAGCACAAAGAATTTAACATAAACTTTCAGAGAGTTTGTGGACTTGCTAAATTCAGAAGTGGTTTTTCAAATTCAAGTTAAGCATGCCCAAACTATAGAGTTGTTGGTGTTCCATTATTTCATGACCTCGGCTAAAATAACATTTCTGAGCCTCTGTTTCCAGATTGTGCTGCCTGTCTTGAGAGGATTTTGTGAGAACTAAATGAGATGTTATGAATATGGGACTTAGCACAGAGCCCACCACAGAGCTGATGCCAATAAATGTTATTTCAGCTTTCAGTGTGTTATGGAGGAAGTGAGCTAGATGTTCAGCCCCAGGCACAGTTAACTCAGGGCTCTCTGGTGCAGGATTTCCTTGTCACTAGTTGGTGAAACTGCCAACTAATGTCAGTTTCTATTAATCTATATTATTTATCTATATAGATAAATAATAGACAGTAAGACATATATTATTATCATTATATAATGTTGTTAAACTTACACATACCTGCTTAAAAAGAAAACTTTGGATCTCAACCATCAATAAAAACACCTCTGTCATTTGCCATAAACCGAAAATAACAGTAAACAATGAAACTAAACAATGAACATTTAGTTAGCTACCAGTGTTTACCTAGGGTTTTGAATCTGGGCCCTGATAAATAGGAAGTTTAGCCAGTGTTTGAGAAAGAATACTTTACTCTAGCAATCAGAGAAGGGCTGAGGGAGAATTGAAAAATAACTTTCTCTCCAATGTGATTGGCTGTCCCTTAATGCCTGGGCCTGCTCCCTGTACTCTAGCGAGGGGCTCCCCTTTGGGAGGCCAGTTGCACCCCGACGACGACTCCAGAGTTTCATATTTTCACTGGACATGTGGCTGAGGCCACCTAAGTGCCGCTGGGACCCCGGATGGGTGGAAGGAGGCTAGCTAGGGACGTGGTTTTGAAACTGTCTGCGCCGCAAACGCTATTTCTCCATGGGCTGCAGGCTGTGGATCAACAACAATAAAAACGCCAAAGTAAAATTAAGTACAGATTTTATTCACTTAGCGCTTGAATGAGCAACCATTGAGCCAATAGAGACGACTGTTACCAGCGGTTTTATGATTTTGCTTTAATGGGATAATATAATTGCTGTAAACTGTTATTATTTTGTTACAATCCAGCAGCCCGCAGGGCACAGGAGCTGCGCCCCCGCCCCGGCCCTTCCCCGAGCCACCTCGGCGCCCTCTTCTCAGGTGCGCCCCCACCTCCAGCCCAGCCCCGGACGCCCGCGCCGCCGCCTCCCGCCGGCCGACTGGGCATGCTCGCCGGGGCCCGGGGGAGCCGGCTCGGCCGCCCGCGCCTCCACCTGAGCGGGGCCCGCCCCCGCGCACCGGCCCGGCGGGCACCTGGCGGGCGCGGGGGAGGAGCCGCCGCGCGGGGCGGGCGCTCCGGAGCCGCCGCCGAACTTTCCTCCGAGGAGTCGCAGGTTCGGGGGCCGGAGCGGCGGGGCGGGGAGCGGAGCGCGGAGTCCCCGGCCCGCGGCGCTGCACGACATGGCCTCCTCCTCCGCCGCGGCCGGCGCCGAGCGCGCCCCTCCCGCGCAGGTGAGCGCCGCGCCGCCCCGACCTGTGGCTTCCTCCCCGCGGGCGCGCGGGGCCCGGGGCCGGCGCGGGAGGGCCGCCGCGCGCTCCGGGGTCGCCGGGCGGCGAGGCGCGCGGAGGGGCCCCCGCGGGCGGTGCGGGGTCCGGGGGCGCGGGACGCAAGTTGCGGTTCCGGGCGGAGGCCAGAGCTCTCCGTCCGCCCCGGCGTGCGAGCATCCCCGGGCAGGAGGTAGGGCCCCGCGATGTAGGGCTCTCCGCTCGGAGACGTTTGTCTGGAAGAAAAGCGCGGCCCAGGGCCCCGGGCGCCCTCGCCGCCGTCTGGCGTCTCCGGGCCGCTCCGGTGATTCCGTGCCAGGCTGAACCCTTCCCGAGCACTCGCGCACGCTGGCGGGGAAGGAAGGAAATCACCTGGTTCTGAAAGTTACCTTCAGAGAGTTAGCCTTTTTTTTTTTTCTTTTGTTTTCCCGCCTCCTTTTCTTTTCGGAAGGTGAGTGGAGTCACTACTTGTAACCCAGTGAGAATACAAAACCTGCTTTAAAGATTGAGACATACAGAAAGTGCTGGCCAACGCGGATCGGTAGTGCGGTGCCCAGGCGGGCTAGCGGTGGCTGTACCTTCTGCCCTGGTTTTGAGAGACTTCCATTGGCGTGCAAGTCAGACACCCACAAAGTAAGAACCGGGTGCCTGCTGTGCAAATCCGCAGCTTCAGGATAGCTTTTCTTTCCTCCCACCCCACACCCCTCCACAGATTGCCACCCTGAAGCCCAGAGGCGTTTAGTAGCAATTCTGCAGCTGCCACTGTGTGTGTGTGTAATAGAGGATAATTGGTTTAAAACACTCGGGCGTATGTTTACATGTGCTTGGAAGTCTACGGAAGGGACTTAAACAGAAGTTGTCCTTGGGAAGGGAGCTGGAGGACGGGTGGGAGGCAGACTTAGTTTCACATACCTTTGGGGACTTTTTTTAAAACCATGTGCATACGTTATCTGTGATAGAAAAAGAAATATTACCATTCCAGAACCCGAGGCACCTTTGCATAGCTTTGACAGCAGTAGTTTATCTAGTTTCAAATTACTTGGAATTGCTTTTGAAACACACGAACCTCCTCACCCCTATCATATCTTTCCTTCAGTTGTCATCCCTCAAAATCCTGTGGGAATCAAGGAAGTCTTTCAAAGACTCTTAAGTCTTCACAGAGTCCATTGGTGGGTTTTATTGTTACCTTGATTCTGAGTTTTCCTTTTGCTGTTTTCAGAGAAGGTGTGGCTTGTCTTATTTTGGAAGAGGCATCTTTCTGGTAAAAGCAGAGCCAGGAGACACCGTAGGGTTCTACCAGGACTGATTCCAGGATGGTAGGCCACCGCGAGTAGGCTCTAGGAGGGAGACAGTTTCAGAGTGGACAGGAATTGCTGGCAGGGCAGTTCAGGCATCTTTATAATCTGCTGACCTGGGCTCAAATGGATGCATCTTCAAGGAAGCAAAATTTCAATACTGAAAGCGAATGTAAAGTTAAAACCACAGCTCTGAAACTGGCTGAAATCAAGCACTCCATTGAATGTTTTCAACCAGCTACTAATACCTAGAGGGCTGATTTCTCTTAGTTCTCAAATCCGTGAAGGATGGATAAATGAGTTGTGAATCTGGACTGTCGTGACATGGTTATTTATGATGAACCATTTATGCCAGTTCTCACTGTTCTTTTCGTTAGAGCATAAATAAACATCAGTTTCATAATCTGCACAGTGATGTGTGAGGCTTCATAAAAGGGAATGTGGCTTAGTATCCTTCAGACAGTATAAAGACTGGTGGTGTGTTTTGGAATCCAAGGAGACACTGTGGATTCTGTATTTGTTTGCATTTTTGTGGCAGTTGTTACATTAGGGCTGTGGTTTTTCCTTTATTCAGTACTTCAGTTTTTCCCCCTTTTACAGCATTAATGCAGTGAGTCTGCCTAATTGTAGAATAGGATTTTGGTAATTGAAAATACTGTAATTGTTCTGGATTCTCAGTGATTGGTCTTAGGTTGATTTCCAATTAGTAACATTTGTACTTGAAAGTTATCCATTTTTTATGCACAAAATGTGTTTGTATATTTTTGTAGAATGTGCTCCTCCAGTTACAGGGAGTCATTATAATCCACATTGGTGATCATGTGAAATTCTAGCTTAGATAAATGGCATTTTTACTTTTTTGAATAAATACCTGAAATATATGAGACATGCTATCTGACACTTTTACATAAGAATGGTTCTGAGTTAATGAATTTTAAGTGGAATGTTTAACCTTGTTACAAATGTCTCCAAACTTCTTAAAGTCTACTCTTCTGAAAAGATCAAGGTTACTAATGATCTAATCAGATCTGAAGTAACCTTTCCTGACTGTATTGACTGGGCTGTTGTTCATATAACTCTAACCTTGGATCTTGCAAATGTAAATGCCAGCGAGATGTTGGGTTAATGCTAATAGAATAGTAGGGACATTTAATCGTGATTTTTCATTTTCATCCCATGTCAATATGTGAAAACAGCTTAAAAATTTCAAATTAATTCATGATATCATTTAAAAAGTTATTTTGATATTATGTGCTTTCTATTCGCCATGTTTTTAAGTTCTAGAGGCATAGTTGTGGTTTGGAGAGCCACAAGAATACTCCAGTGTTCTTGCCTGGAGAATCCTGTGGACAGAGGAGCCTGGTGGGCTGCCGTCTGTGGGGTCGCACAGAGTCGGACACGGCTGAAGCGACTTAACGTGCGTGCATGCATTGGAGAAGGAAATGGCGACCCACTCCAGTGTTCTTGCCTGGAGAATCCTGGGGACAGAGGAGCCTGGGGGGCTGCTGTCCATGGGGTCGCACAGAGTCGGACACGGCTGAAGCGACTGAGCAGCAGCAGCAGCAGCTGCTGCGGTTAGTTACAGATTCAAAGTTCTGTGTTCTAAGTTAGGTACAGTGTGTCTTTGAGTAAATTTTTCCTGATTGGACTATAAAGGATGTAGAAAATTTTCAAAATCCGTAGTCATGGTTGAAATACTTAGACGCTTGCCCCTGTGTGTTTGATGTTGTGAGCGAACGGTATCTTCCAATGGATTTGTTTGTTCAAAAGGACATAGGTTTTTCCAGGAACTCATCAGATTCCTGCTTGACCATGGGGGTGAGATCAATGGCACCTAAATATTAATAGAACCAATTCTTTGATGTTTTCTGGAAATTACTCCTGAATTTCCTCTCTTGGGACAGTCTAGTGTCTCAAAAAGAAAGCAATCACAAGAAGAAAGCCATCACGTGTATATGAAAGTTACATGTTTTCAGAACTGAATAGAAGTGGTATTAATATTTTTTGTAGAAGAAGCTAGTAATAAACAAACATTAAGTGAACTAGTGTTTGGAGTTGGAGCTTCAAAATATGAAATAAATTATTTTGGGATTTCTTTCATCAGATGATGTTTAGTAACTGCCGTTTTTTTTTTTTCCCCCCAGATAACATTAAGAAAAGGGAGATATTGAAAAATTGACCCTAACATACATTTTGTTTTCTGGGCAGGGCATGAATGTTTGGACCTGGTCAGGTAGCTGAAAGGAGCAGAATGGAAGTTAAGTTAAATACCATTGTAGGCTAAAGAACTGTGTGTGACTGACTTGGAAAGGCTGTTTCCCATAGAGTTTTAAAGATACCTATGGTGATTCACTAGTGGCTGTGTTGTCCCTCCAGCATGGAATTTCACTGCTGCTGTGCAGCCCCTCCAAGTGATGCCATGACTCAGTGCCAAGGTGATGCCATAACTCAGTGCTTACAGGTGTGGGGCTTCTCTTGACCCTCTTTTTTTTCATGTCAAGACATGTTATATGAAATCTGACAGAAGGCAGTTCTGCGACTGCAGCTTTGCTCTTTAACATCAAACACAGGGCTTGACACACCATAGGCCTTCAATTAATGTTTGATGATCAAATAAATGTTGAGAAGGATCCAGCATTCAGATTTAGAAATGGCATCAGCCATATGAGTAGTACTTTGCACTCCTATCCCGTGAAAGGCACTCGCAGGTACACAAGAGTCTTTTTAAAAAAAATTTATTTATTTTTGGCTGCGCTCTCTGGGTCTTCATTGCTGCCTGAAGGCTTTCTCTGGTGGCAGCCATCAGGGGCTACTCTGTAGTTGTGGTGGCTCCTCTTGCTGTGGAGGACAGGCTCCAGAGTAAGGGCCGCATTAGTTGCAGCTCCTGGGCTCTAGAGTGCAGGCTGGGTAGTTGTGCTGGATGGGCTTTAGTTGCCCCAAGGCTTGGGGAATCTTCCTGGACCAGGAATCGAACCCATGTTGGCTGCATTGGCAGGAGGATTCGTAACCAGTGGACCAGCAGGGAAATCCAGTCTTGGGTTTTACTCTCATAATCCAAGTGACTTTGCCTTTACATCAGACAGCACTCACAGAGTGCCAGCACTAGAAAATTTTCCAGGTGTAGATCTTTGGTATCGTTTAATCAGGCGCCTCATATTGAGTGTGGGCCTTAGTGTATAATTAAGAAGGCAAATGTCAATGAAGGTACCTAAGAATTTAAGGAGAGGTGCATTAGGAAATACACTTACCAGTTTATCTACTGCAAAGTGCCACAGAATGGAAATGTGTACCAAAAGGGAGAGAGAAATGTCTGAAAAAGTGATCTAATTTATCCTTGTTTATGGTGACCTAATATTCACAGTGTGGGTGGACTGTAATTTATTTCATAATTTCCCTGTTAGCAAACATTTGCCTTATTTCTAGTTTTTTGGCACCTACAGACAGTGCTGTGAGTAAATATCCTTAAATGTTAAAAAACTTCATGATATTTGAATAGAGAAGACATATGCATCTTTAATAATAATAACTGTGATTTCTTGTATCTCTCTTGGTAGATATTATATACTTTAAAACAAATTGTGGAGTAGAAATCATTAGCTCTTCTTGTTTTATACACAAGGGAACTGAGCTTCAGGAAGGCTTTGCAACTTATGTTTGGTAAGGGCTGAAACTGGATTGGAACCCCTGTTGGCTTGAGCAGTGGACCTAGTCATGATTGTGAAATC
Organism: Antilocapra americana; assembly: GCA_007570785.1. NCBI lineage: Eukaryota > Metazoa > Chordata > Mammalia > Artiodactyla > Antilocapridae > Antilocapra > Antilocapra americana. The sequence continues at coordinate 9,822,742 of ML663567.1, forward strand.
AGGAGGCCAGGAATGGAGTCCCCATTTCCCAAGTAACTTTAGCACTGGAACCTCAGAATCTTATTATCTCATGGGCTTCCATTTCTCTACCTGGAAAAGGAAAGAGTTGGAGAAAACTATTAGGGTTTATTCTAGCTGAAATAGTCTGTGATTCAAAAAAAATGAAGAGTTTTTTCTTTTTACTCTAAGAGATTGAGATAATTAGAAATAAAGTGATATGGAAGCATTTTCCCACTCCTGTTTTGATATTCCTGATGTTAGGATAATTTTCCAAATGTTGGGAACTTTCAAGTTTATCTTGTATTGTTTAAACCTGAAAACCTGACTTTAAGGAAATTGTGCTTTTTGCAATTCATGATGATTTAGAGCATGAGGAATTTATTAGTTCCAAGGGAAAATAACTAGACAAGTCAGTGGATCTGGGCTGGTAACTGAACACTCACCAAAGGCAGGGGATTTGATTGGGAGTGATGTGGGATACTTCACTTAGGTAGAGAGCAGTGGGGTAACTGTTTGACCTCTGTGGGTTCTTTAGGTTTTCTCTCCATTCTCCTCCTCCTGCCCTCCCCTTTTCTCTCCTCCTTCCCTCCCTCTCTCCCCTTTCCTCTTCTCCCCTCCATCTCCCCTCCATCCCTCTCACCTCCTCCTTCTTTCTTAAATTTGAGTGAACAGTAATATGCTGTAGACCATGTCTCAGAAACAAAGAACAAAACCAAAAAGCCCTGATTTATAGCATTCGCCTGATTCTGCAGTGAAAATGCAACTTTTGGTGATGAGTTTCAGTGTGTGTTTGGAGGGTCTAGGGTTTCCCCCACATTAAGCAAGCAGCGCTCTGACGTCAGCAGGGTGTCTTGCTATTCAACTCAATTCCAAAACTATCTACTCTGAGATAGCCTGAGATTCCACAGGTTAAGGGCTTAGTTCCACGAGTCTGCCCCCCACCACCCTGCTTAACTTCAGGTGCAGATCATCAGCCCAGCTTATCACATGTGCTTCTGACCAGCTGGCTGTAGATTAGAGGTTTCAGTGACCCCTTCCTGGGTTTGAGTAATTTGCTAGAGCAGCTCACAGAAACCAGAGAAGCGTTTTACTTACTGGATTACCAGCTTATTGTTAAAGAATATAACCCAACAACAGCCAGATGGAAGAGATGCACAGGGCAAAGTCTGTGGAAGAGGCTCGGAGCTTCCATGTTTTCCGGAGGATACAGCTCTGCCTGTGTCTCCCCAGGAAAGCTGCATCTCCATCCTTTAAGCTCTGCTAACCCCTTCCTTTTGGGTTTTTATAGAGGCCTCATTATTCCACGGACAGAGGAGCCTAGTGGGCAACAGTCCATGGGATCGCAAAGAGTCAGATATGACTGAGCTATTAACACGCACACATTCCAGAGGCATGATTGATTAAATCTGTAGCCATTGGCGATGGTTTCAACTTGCAATCCCTTTTCCCTCCTCTGAGGCCGAGGGAGTGGGGTGGACGGGGACTTTCAGTCCCAGCCCTCTAAGCAGGTGGTTGGCCCTGCTGGCTGCTGACCTCCCTTCTTTAGGAGCTTTTCAGAAGTCACCTTAATAACACAACAAGACACCTTTACTGCTCTCAGAGGTTTTAGGAGCTCTGTACTGGGAACAGGGGCTTCCCCGGTGGCAGAGTGGTCAAGAATCCTCCTGGCAAAGCAGGAGACGCAGGAGCTGCAATAGACACAGGTTCTATCCTGGGTTGGAAAGCTCCCCTGGAGGAGGAAATGGCAATCTACTCCAGTATTCCTGCCTGGAAAATTCCATGGACAGAGGAGTCTGGCAGACTGCATTCCATGGGGTCACAAAGAGTCGGACATGACTGAGTGACAGAGCATGCACGCACGTGCCAGGAACAGGTTGAAGACCAAGTATATATTTCTTTTCTTTTAAAATAAACCCTCATTTTATTTATTTTCAGAGGCAGGTGGGATCATAGTTCCCCAACCAGGGATTGAGCCCATGCCCCCTGCACTGGAGATGAGGTGTCTTAACCACTGGACCATCAGGGAAGTCCCTACATTTCTCATTATAAATCATAGTATCACGAAATACTTTTCATTGTGGCTTATTTCAAGCTGCTGGTGCAAGGTGAGCGTGGAGTGGGAAGAAGTGTGTAGAGTTGGCTTCCTTGAAAGCTGATATTAGCTAGTTCCAGCACACCACTTACATATTGTGCAAAGCACTGAATTTTTTTAGTTGAATCAATAAAATCTATCTAAAACATATTTGGCACTTAACAGATATTAGGCACACAGCATGGGTAAATAAGAACTAGTTTTTGCTTTCCAGAATCTCATAGTTTAGTAGGCTGATTAAATGAACTTTCAGTAGAGAAAGGACTCTTGTACTGAGAATGGTTGATTAGGTCTCTTTTTCCACTGGGGACAAAGTAAATACCAAGTAGATCCTGAAATACCTGGATTAGAAATGAGAGAACCAGATGGACCCTGAGATTGTTTTACTGAGTGAAGTAAGTCAGACAAAGAAAGACAGATATCAAATGCTGTTGCTTATATGTAGAATCAAAAAATGGTACAAATGAACTTATTTACAAAACAAATGGAGTCACAGAGGTAGAAAACAACTTACGGCAACCAAAGGGGAAAGGATGGGGTGCGGAAGGATAAATTGAGAGATTGCTATTGACATATATAGATACTATTATCTATTAAATATTATCTATTAAAGTAGATAGCTAATGAGAATCTACTGTAGATACACTCATCATTTAAAAGTGGATATTTGTGTTTCTAAATGCATGGGGTTTTTCAAAGTATCTTTGTATGCAATTTCCAAATACATGGATTTTTAAAAAAGTGTCTGTGATATTAATTTCTTATTTAAATATTTTCTTCTTTACAATCACCCTGTTTTTTTCATTCTTCTAACATTATTTAGGCTTTCAATGGCTAACTCAAAGATCTCTCTTGGTAAGTGTCACATTGCAATTGAAAATATGTGGGTTATTTTCAAATATCTTTTGATACTGATTTCTAACATAATTCTGCAGTGATAAGAGAACAGACTCTGTATGATTTCAGTACCTTTAGACCATGAAATTTTTACACCTTGATTTATGTCCCTGGATGTGTTCCACTGTCTCCTAGTTTATAGTGTATGGGAACTTGAATAGAATTTGTATCAAACTGTTGTGTGAAAAAAAGAGAACCGACTGTAGTATATGTAGCACAGAGAACTCCAATCAATACTCTGTAATGTCTTAAATGGGAAAAGAACCTAATAAAAGAGTGGATATATGTATACATATAACTGATTCACTTTGCTATACAGCAGAAACTAATAGAATGTTGTAAATCAAGTATACTCTAACAAAAATTAATTAAAAAGAAGAAATGAGAGAACTGAGGCCTGTAACTGGATTATTAGATGTTAGAAAGGTGTAAATGAGATTTTTAAGATTATGTTGCTTTGGAGGTCAAGTTAAGCATAATATATCTTTTTTTCTCTTGTGTATGTATTGGTGTGTGCAAGTTTATTTAATCACCTTTATTGAGGTATAATTTATATATATATATATGATAAAATGCACCAAATTTAAGTGTACAGTTCTCTCACTCTTACAAACGTTTTACTCATCATGACAGACTATTTATTATCCTAAGAAGTTCACCTCTGTTCTTTCCCAGTTAAACTCCCTCCAACCTTCCAGGCAAGCACTGGTTGGATTTCTTTTACCATAGATTTGCTTTACTTACATGTTTTCTTGGAGTCTTTCCCTTAGCATAATGTTTTTGATATTTATCCAGGCTCTTGTAGGTATGAGTAAATTATTCCTTTTTGTTGCTGAGTAATATTTCATTGTGTTAGTTACTCAGTGGTGTCTGACTTTTTCCCTGCCAGGCTCCTCTGTCCAAGGGCTTCTCTAGGCAAGAATATTGAAGTGGTTGTCATACCCTTCTGCAGGGGGTCTTCCTGACCTAGGGATCAAACCTGGGTCTCCCCTATTGTGGGCATATTCTTTATTGTCTGAGCCACCTGACACTAGTGGCAAAGATCTAGCCTGCCAGTGCAGGAGATGTAGAGATGCAGGTTTGATTCCTGGGTTGGGGAGATCCCCTGGAGGAGGAGGGCATGGCAACCCACTCCAGTATTCTTGCCTAGATAATCACAGAGGAGCCTGGTGGGCTATGGTCCATAGGGTCTCAAGGAGTTGGAGAGGACTGAAGTAACTTGGCGCATAACACAATATTTCATTGTACAAATACACCATAGATTGTTCATCCATTTGTCAGACACTTGAAATGTTTTCAGCTTTGGCTGTTATGAGTAAACCTGGCTATTATGAATATAGGAGTTTTTGGATAGGTCGTTTGGTTGACACAGATATTCCCCAAACCATACCTATGTTGTGTGTATAGGAGTTTAAATATCAGGAGTAGGATTGGAGAATCAAAAGATAGTATATGCTTAACTGTCCCAATAAAAGGCACCTCTAGAGAAGGAATTATCTCAGATCAAAATTGAGGGGAGGAAATTTCATTCCAATCCCAAAGAAAGGCAATGTCAAAGAAGGCTCAAACTACCACACAATTGCACTCATCTCACACGCTAGTAAAGTAGTGTTCAAAATTCTTGAAGCCAGACTTCAACAGTATGTGAACTGTGAACTTCCAGATGTTCAAGCTGGTTTTAGAAAAGGCATAGGAACCAGAGATCAAATAGTCAACATCCACTGGATCATCGAAAAAGCAAGAAAGTTCCAGAAAAACATCTACTTCTGCTTTATCGACTATGCCAAAGCCTTTGACTGTGTGGATCACAACAAACTGTGGAAAATTCCTCAAGAGATGGGAATACCAGACCACCTGACCTGCCTCTTGAGAAATCTGTATGCAGGTCAGGAAGCAACAGTTAGAACTGGACATGAAACAACAGACTGGTTTCAAATTAGGAAAGGAGTATGTCAGGGCTGTATATTGTCACCCTGTTTATTTAACTTTTTTGCAGAGTGCATCATGAGAAATGCTGGATTGGATGAAGCACAGGCTGGAATCAAGATTGCTGGGAGAAATATCAATAACCTCAGATATGCAGATGACACCACCCTTATGGCAGAAAGTGAAGAAGAACTAAAGAGCCTCTTGCTGAAAGTGAAAGTTTCACTTTCAGTGAAACGCAAAATGAAAAGTGAAAGTGAAAGAAAAAGTTGGCTTAAAACTCAACATTCAGAAAACTAAGATCATGGCATCTGGTCCCATCACTTCATGGCAGATAGATGGAGAGATGATGGAAACAGAGACTTTATTTTTTTGGGCTCCAAAATCACTGCAGCCATGAAATTAAAAGATGCTTACTTTTGGAAGAAAAGTTATGACCAACCTAGACAACATATTATAAAGGAGAGACATTAATTTGCCAACCAAGGTCCATCTAGTCAATGCTGTGGTTTTTCCAGTAGTTATGTATGGATGTGAGAGCTGGACTATAAAGAAAGCTGAGCACTGAAGAATTGATGCTTTTGAACTGTGGTGATGGAAAAGACTCTTGAGAGTCCCTTGGATTGCAGGAAGATCCATCCAGTCCATCCTTAAGGAAATCCGTCCTGAATATTCATTGGAAGGACTGATGTTGAAGCTGAAACTCCAATACTTTGGCCACCTGATGCGAAGAACTGACTCATTTGGAAAAGACCCTGATACTGGGAAAGATTGAAAGAGGGAGGAGAAGGGGACGAAAGAGGATGAGATGGTTGGATGGCATCACCAACTGAATGTACTTGAGTTTGAGTAAACTCTGGGAGTTGGTGATGGGCAGGGAAGCCTGGTGTGCTGCAGTCCATGGGGTCGCAAAGAGTCGGACATGACTGAGCTACTAAACTGAACGAATGTAGTTTGAATACGTTTTATATGATGAACTCTGTTACTACTAGGCTTAACTAAAGAGATCTCATTATCACTATATATAGGGCGAATGTTCCATGTAAAATGAAATTTGAATTGGTGTCTAAAGTTTCACATGTACTTTTGCACAGAGCACAGCATCTTTTCCTTTTTAAACATTTACAATACCATACTGTTGAGTTGGTATAATTTAAAAATTAACTTTTTTGTTAATTTTGTGTTTTGGATAATAGAGACTGATGTATCATATGGTACTGTCAGTTTTTTTTTTTTTTACAAAATTCACATGTAATATAGTACTAAATATTTAATTATAAAATAATTAATGTCCTTATAAAATAAAGAATGTCCTTATCATTCTTCATGGGTGCAGAAGGTGTACAGTATCCTAGTATATCTAGAAATAGTTATCTGCATGTGTATTATTATCCTTAAAGAATCTAAATGTATAGTTTTGTTTTATTTTGCATATATATCCTGGAATCTGTATGCAGTGCAGGAGACCCAGGTTCAATCCCTGTGTCAGAAAAATCCCCTGGAGAAGGGAATGGTTACCCACTCCAGTATCCTTGCCTGGAGAATCGCATGGACAGAGGAGCCTGATGGGCTATGGTCCATGGGGTCGCAAGGAGTCAGACATGACTGAGCGATTAACACTTTCACTTTTTAAAAAAATTGTAATGTTTGTTTTCCAAATTAAATTTGAAGTATAGGTCACTTTTTTGGCTTAAAACAATGCATATTTATTATGGTGCAGCTCTATACGTCTGAGGTCTTCTTGGTAGCTCAGCTGGTAAAGAATCCACCTGCAATGCAGGAGAGCCCAGTTCAATTTCTGGGTCGGGAAGATCTGCTGGAGAAGGGATAGGCTACCCACTCCAGTGTTCTTGGGCATCTCCTGTGGCTCAGCTGGTAAGGAATCTGCCTGCAGTGTGAGGGACTTGGGTCGATCCTTGGCTTGGGAAGGTCACCTGCAGAAGGGAATGGCTACTCACTCCAATATTTTGTCCTGGAGAATTGCATGGACTGTATAGTCTATGGGGGTCACAAAGACTCAGACAGGATTGAGTGACTTTCACTTTTACTTCTGGAGGTCTGAAGTCCAAAATGAGTTGGCAGCACTTTGTTCCTTTTGTAGTCTCTAGGGCAGAATTCTTATCTTTATCTCTTCCACCCTCTAGAGCCTGTTTCTTGGCTCCTGGCCCCAGATCACTCTTACCGCTGCTTTGACCAACCATTTTGAATAGATTGCTTTTTAATTTACTTTCCCTTTCAACTCACTGTAATCCTTCTGAAATTTCAGTTGTGTAAAATGGTTATGCTTTTGTCTTGCATGTATTGTACATTTTTATAACAACTATCCTTCCTGTTGAACAAAGTCATAATGGTTAAAAATTCAACTCAAAATAATCAGCCTTTGAAAATGTTTATCCATTACTGTTGTAGAGATGTCATATTCAGCAAGCAGACTCTGCTGGGGATGAGAAAGTTACCCAGTGATTTTAACAGTAGATATAGAAGCTGGAGAGAAGTTCATTACACCATCAGTAATCCCAGTGTTTGTAAGAGGTGTTCAGAGGAGGATTTCAGGTTTACCTGTGCTGTGCAGATGAAGCCTAACTCCTTCATAAGAGTTTGATCTGCAGTACCATGCAGCAAAATGTTGACAATAAATAAATGGTTTTATTTTATTTTTTTAACAGACTGTAAGTCAGCTTCAGTATAAATTTTTATTTATATTTATTTATTTATTTAACTGCACCAGCTCTTAGTTGTGGCATGTGATCTAGTTCCCAGGGATGGAACCAGGGCTCCCTGCATTGGAAACTCAGGGTCTTAGCCACTAGACCACCAGGAAAGTCCAAGAAATGATTTTAATGTGTTTTATCTCAATAACTCAAATGAAATATTAAGAGAAGGGAATCATTTCTACCTAGTGAAAGGAATATAAACTTAGAATTAGAAGATAAATGAAAATAGGGTTCGTAAGTGTGATTCTGAATTTATCTGCAGTTCAATTTCCTCATCTACAAAATGAGGATAATGATAATGCCTGCTTTATGCATCTCAGAGTTGTAAGGTTCAAACTGTATGATAAGGTAATTTATTTGACTGTTTAGTGCTATATAAATATATATATATTTATATATATTTTTAACATTTTTATTTATTTACTTACATTTTGACTGTATTGGATCTTCATTGCTGCATATGGGCTTTGTCTAGTTATAGCATGCAGGGGTTACTCTTTTCCAGTTAATTTATTTGACTGCATTGGTTCTTAGTGGTAGCAGGCATGATCTTTTGTTGGGGTGTAGGGACTCTCTAGTTGTGGCCCATAGACTTAGTTGCTCTGAGGCATGTGGGATCTTAGTTCCCTGACCTGGGATTGAACCCATGTTCCCCAGATTGCAGGGCAGATTTTTAATCACTGAACCACCAGGGAAGTCTCTCCATACTGTATTTTAAATGTACTCTTCTTTTTTAGCGTGGTAGCTTTTCCATGGAACTAATTTAGCATCTTGCTAAATACAGATAGTCACAATGATATATCAGTGGTGATCCAGTATTTTGATGTTGATCTCTTGAGATTTGAGGTTTTTAGCATCTCTTTAAGGTTTTGATACCTTTTAATCTTATTAAAGCATTAGGAGTGCTAGGAAACTGTGCTACTTTAGTTTGCTGGGTCTAGCAGAGCAGGTGTATAAACAGTAATTAAAATCTTGTGGTCCATACTGCATTTTGCAAAGTCTGGCTGGATTTCAAAGCTGTTACCAGGTTTGAAATGGCATGGCTTAGATTGTGTGGATGTCTACTTAAGTCTCCACTGAATCTCTCAGTATGTGGAACTGATCAATCTGGAATTCTCCAGGTGTTTGAATAATCAGTGTAATGAATTGCTCTGAGTTGGAAAATTTCAATTCAGTCTGTTATTCAGAATATACATGAGCTTGGTCAAATCATTACACTTTTACTCAGAGTATGCCCCTAACCTGTAAGATTTCTACCCGCTTAAAAATTGTCTGTGCTCCCAAACTGTGGTGAGGTGTCAGTCAAAACTACTACATGGTATTTTCCAGAACCTTCCAGTGAGCTAAGTCTAACTAAGTTCAGAAATTGACGAAGACTCTGAAGGGATGAGTAAATACATAATACACATTTACAAGGAATTCTGAAGAAGCCTTTTATCTATTTGTACTACATGGTATTTTCCAGAACCTTCCAGTGAGCTAAGTCTAACTAAGTTCAGAAATTGACGAAGACTCTGAAGGGATGAGTAAATACATAATACACATTTACAAGGAATTCTGAAGAAGCCTTTTATCTATTTGTAATCATTGCTTTAAATTAGAAATCTGAGTCATTAATGAGACTTTTCTTCTCCTCTCATTTAGTGAGGTACAAATACTTGCAATTCTGCCTCCTACGTGACTTTTAAATCCAACCCTCTCTTCAACTCTGTGCCACTGCTTTGGTTCTGGCTCTCATCATCTTTGACCTAAGCCATTTCAACCAAACTGCAGTTGCCTGAATTGTCTGCTTGCTTCTACACTGTCTTCTAATGGACAGCTGGCTTCCTTACTGCTCTTTGCAAAACACAAATATAATGTCTTTCTCCTGTTTAAAAATCCTTTGTCATATCCATCATAAATAAGATAAAGTCCAATATCTTAGGGTTGCACAAAAGGTCTTTTATCGTCTTGTCCCAATGCGACTTTCCATTTTTACCCTTCATCTTTTTTTCCCTGAAACATCTGACTTTGTGGCCACTCTTATTCTTATTCCTCCAACCTTTCCCCAAATGAACGGTGCCTTTGTGTTTGTCCATGTCTTTGTACAAGAGTTCTTTCTGCTGGTTTGTGCCATTCTCATTTTTTACTTCCTGGAAAAACCCTATAAATCCTTCAATACCTAGCTCAAATGTTGCCTTTTCAGGCACACTTCCTAGACTTCTGCAGATAGTGACACTCTGTCTTCTGCATGTTATAGCATTAGTAGTCATGGCATTTATCATGTTTTATTGGAACTGTTTATCCAGTCTTCTCTAACTAGCTGAACAGTGGGCACCTAGAGGGCTTATTTAACCTTTCCCCCCTCCATTTTTGTGTCTGCCTTCCCCTGTCTAGGATCTAGCATATCTGATGCTCTGTTTATTCCTGTTGAGCAAAGAGAAATTTGTCAGTTGGACCATTTGTTTGCTAACATGGTTTCCGATAAGATAGTGTTGAGGTTACCTTGACATTCAAAAACCTTCCAAAGATAATCATATGTAAGTCAGATATAGGTATATGATAAGGTTTTAGAAATATGTCAGCAGTCTGGCAAGAGTATGTATATATGATAATATCTAATAATATTTTTGTCCTTTGAAAGGTTTGACCTCACACCCATTTCCTGCCAAACAGCATAGTGTAGTATTTAGATTTCATAGTAACTATGTGCCTTGGGCGAGTGAAATTAACTTTTCAGAGAGCCTCATCTTTTAATGGAGATACATATCTTCACAGGGTTGTTGAGAGAATTAAATGAGATCCTCCATGGAAAGCACATAACATAATGCCTGGCACCTAACAATAATATTGAGTTTATTGTGTTTGTGTAGTATCTGTGATAATATATGCTAATAATATACATTTCTACAGTTCATTATCCTAATAAGGAAAGGAATGTTCTCATAAATTTTCATTTGTGGAAGAACATAACATTCTTTTGCGTAAGTTTCCTCCTCTTCTGTTTTCCTTTTCCCATAAAATGGTGGGAATTTGTCCAAATTTTTTCTTTAAAGTGATTTTTGAAAACAGGGATTATTGACATAATCTGTTGATGATAAAATAAAGCTAACCTCTGTCCTTCTTGCTTATGATAGGTAGCAGTCTGTGAAGGCTCTAGAGATCTCATGTATAAAGCACAAAATACCATTGTCTGCTTCTTATAACTCCTAATCCAATGCTATATTCTTTGGAGTGGTTTGTAAAATTTATGAGTAATATAGCAAATGAAATAATAATTGAAGTCCGAAGAAAGATTAGGGGAAAATATTTACAGTATTATGACAAGATATTATATCCCTGGTCTTCAAAGAGCTCTTAGACATTGTGAAGAAAAGGACAAAAGACCAAAAGGAAAAATGGTCAACCGTGTGAACAGAAGATGAAATGCAACTGGCCAGTGAACACGTGAGAGATGTTGTGTTTTCTCCTGAAGGAGATAAATGGCTAATGTCTCTTTGATGGCATTTTATCTATTACATTGGCAAAAAAAAAAAAAAAATTCTTTTTTCAAGTGTTGAGGATATAGTCTCTTCCAAATGTTGCTGATTTGAGTGTCGACTATACAACGTTTTTTGGGTGGGGAGCAGCTTAGGCACAATATTAAAATAGAACAAAAACATACTTACTCTTTGCTCCAGCAACCCAATTTTGGGAATCACTGCTATAGAGGTTAAAAGGTTAGTATATAATGACATATTTACAGGGGTATGTATTATAGCAATGTTTGGAAACCAGAAACACTGGAAACAAACTAAATTTACTGTAACAGGACTGGTTGAATGTATTATGGATTTCTGTTACGTGGAATAAAACTGTGATAATTTAATAATGATTTAGAGTTACACATAGTAAACTGGAAGGATGTACATTTTTTCTTTATGAGTATAATGCAATCCAATTTTGTAAACAGAAAGGAAAAGAATAGTTATGATATTTGTCGGAGCATAGGTTGTTGATGGATTTGGTTACCTCAGGGATGGAGTTATGAGGGGAGAGGGGAGTCATTCGATTTTCTTTTTGCTTGACAAAATGAGCATATATTTTGTAAGAAAAAATTCAATCCATAAAACAAAATTAAGGAGGGAAGATTTTAAGTTAAAGGAAAAGCAGAAAGTCTTATTCTCTTGGACAGCTTACATACATTTTTGTACAACCATTTATTGTACTTACAAATATTTCTTATTTACATAGTCACAGAATTCCACTCTCTAAAATATCTTGGTATCTGTACTTGTGGAAATTTTTTCAGGTCTAGTTAAGATTTTTTTCGTTCCTGTGCACAGGCCTACTGTATAAGACATTATACTTAACACTGAGCTGGAGCTATATAGAATTTTGCTTGGATTTTGATAGCATATATATGTTTTTAGAGGGTGGAGTTAAGAATGCTTATTTTCCTCTCCGTTTTATTCCCAAAATTGAGGTAACTTTAGCCTCATCCTTTTTATTTCTAGGTAATTAATGTCTTTGCCTTATTGACTCCTCCCATTTTTAATTATTGCTTTGCCTTTAAGTTTAAATATTTTAAAACAACTTTTTTTATTATAAAAGCAAATATTGTTCAGTCTTGAAAAAATCAGAAACATAGTCAAGTAAATACCAACAAACCCCAACTCCTTTTGTTCCAAAACAAAAAAATCTCATTCATTTGATGTTCATCTCTTAATTGCTTTGTAACTTTTTTTCAGACTTCACTGCAAATATTATCTATAAAATAGTAATAAAGATGTAGGATTTAAAGTGTCAGATTGTCTTGTAAGAAATAATGATGGTATTTGAAATTTTTTTTTTTGGATGATCAGTTGCTCACAGGTGTGGAATGACAGGACAGAGAGGTGCATGAAAGTAAAAGAAATGTATCATATTTACGAGTCCTAGGAGACTAGGGCATGGTGGGACATGCAGAGGGATGAATGGAAGGAGTTTTAAGAGGTCAGGGTGGATTATGCAAGCCAGAGGCATGTGGGGATTTCACGGGTGTGTTTGAAAGTCGCTGGGTCACAGTTAAGGTTGACAGGAGGGGAACTTGTGGCAGAGACCAGCCTTATCACAATGGTGTGCCTGGTACCGGGGTGGGTTATTCATGCCCTTTTTGTGAGGATGGTAAGGTGTCAGGAAAATGTCAAGTATCAGAAATCTGCAGAATACAGGCTATCTGAATTTCTCTCCCTAGGGTTCATTGACTTGTATCTTAGCTTTCTTATTTGGAAAACAGACATAATTAGTAGTACCGTAGAGTTGTTCTAAGCATTAAATCGTAAAGCTCCATGCTTGGCTCATAATTCTTTTCATAGCTATGTTTGCTTCATGTGTATTTACTGATGCTGAAACTCCAATACTTTGCCACCAGACTCATTGGAAAAGACCCTGATGCTGGGAAGGATTGAAGGCAGGAGAAGGGGGGCGACAGAGGAAGAGATGGTTGGATGGCATCACTGATTCAATGGCCATAAGTTTGAGCAAATTCTGGGAGATAGTGAAGGGCAGGGAAGAGCGGCATGCTGCAGTCCATGGGGTCAGCGTTGGACACGACTTAGCGACTGAAGAACAACAACCATATTTGTCACTGTGTTTATTGCAGAAATAATACATGTTCATTATAGGGGCATCAGTCACTATGTTTCTGAACTTTTTTTTAATAACATGGCACGTTGGGGGTCAAAGGACCAGGCTGCTTCCAAACGCAGGTGGCACTGTGTGGCTGTGGTTCTTCTAGGCTGTTTTTCATTGCTGTAAAGACTGAGGGGTCATAACTGCTCATCTCCAGGACCTACGGAGCCTTATAATGTTGCCCAAAGTGAAACATGCAGAAAGGATGTAGGCATTTTTATGTCCCTTTTCTTTTTTGAGTAGAGCCACATCTTCCTTCAGATGATCCATTATACCAGTTTATGGACTTCCCCAGTGGCTCAGTGGTAGAGAACCTGCCTGCAACACCAGAGCTGCCGGAAATGTAGGTTTGACCCATGGGTTGGGAGGATTCCTTGGAAGAGGGCATGGCAACCCACTCCAGTATTCTTGTGGGGAGAATACCATGGACAGGGGAGCCTGGTGGGCCACAGTCCATAGGATTGTAAACAGTTGGACATGACCGAAGTGACTTAGCGCACACCAGTTTATATCTCAAGAAAGTATTCAAGAGGGCCTACTTCATGGTCTTCCCACGTGGCAGTATTACTACTTTCTTCTTTGCCTTTACAAGTATGATTGGTGAAAACTAGCCCTACATTGTTTTACTTTGTGATCACTAATTTTTAGTCAATGTAACAGTAAAATGTGGAATGCCAGTTTTTAAGAAAGATGCTTAAGGGATAAAGTATGGGAATACTAGTACCTGACAGCCTTGTAAATCACTGGCTGGATAAGAAGCTATGGTTGGTCTCTGCTCTTTATAGTTGTGCTAGGAGCTTAGCTTGGAGAAGAAAATGGCACCCCACTCCAGTCCTCTTGCCTGGAAAAATCCCATGGATGGAGGAGCCTGGTGGGCTACAGTCCATGGGGTCCTGAAGAGTTGGGCACGACTGAGAAACTTTGCTTTCACTTTTCACTTTCCTGCATTGGAGAAGGAAATGGCAACCCACTCCAGTGTTCTTGCCTGGAGAATCCCAGGGACGGGGGAGCCTGGGGGGCTGCCGTCTGTGGGGTCACACAGAGTCGGACACGACTGAAGCGACTTAGCAGCAGCAGCAGGAGCTTAGTTACTCACGTTATATTGTTATGCCTTATACTCTGGTCAAGGTTGTATAATCTCTTAACTAAATTATGATTCAACACGGAAGTCTTTATTCTGAATTTTTAAAAAAATATTTACTTCTTTTTTTGCTTGCACCAGATCTTAGTTGTGTCACATGGCTCTTTTTGGTTGTGACACACAGCATCTTTAGTTACAGCATGCCAACTCTTAGTTGTGGCATGTGGGATCTAGTTCCCCCCACCAGGTTTCAAACCTGGGCCCCCTACATTGGGAGTGCAGAGTCTTAGCCACTGGACTACCAGGGAAGTCCTCATTATGAACTTTTTTCCCATTAATATTGACAAATGTGAAATTCTGAGAGACAGTAGAGAACAATCCATGACTTGAGTGGGAGGTTGAGACTTAACTTTCCTAGGTAGAGACCCACAAAATTGTCCTTACTAAGTTTGAAATTTTTTTTCTGAAGTATTTAATCACATAATTTACTTTGGCAGAACAAAGTTTGTTCCTTCAAATACTTGCTCTATTTATGAGAATCTATACTTAAATTGCAGCTTTCACTTTTTTCACACTTTTTTCATTTCCCCTTAAGAAGTGGTAAGAAAATTCATAAAGAAGTTAAGTTCAATATTTAGAATTTCATTTTCTAACTTTAAGTTTTGGTGTTAAATTAATAGAACATAGTATTAATTATTGTTGATAAACATTATTTTCATGGCATATTCATGTTTAGTAATAGGTGTACCAAAAACTTGAATATGTGATTATGTATTATAGGTAACCGTCATGTGTAATCATTTCTAATGACATTTCTAACTCACCACCGAAGATAAATTACCTAATGTTGGAGCTAGATTTATTGTAATTTGTACATACACTCTTCTTGTATTTCTTGTGCTAGGGATAGTCTTTTGTTAAGGAATAAAGCCAAGCTAATTTGGTCAGCATGGTCCTCAGATTTCATTCTTGTGGTCTTCAAATCAGAACCTTAATGTCTTTTGGCCAAAAGCCATTGAAAAGGTTTGATTTGAAAAGAGAGAGAAACAAAGAAAGAAACATCATGAAAAAGATTATCGTAATATCCATGATAGAGCAGAGTTGCAGAAATACAGAACTAGCATTTAAGAGTAAATTTTGTAAGCTGTCAATTTAGCCTTTTAATTGCAGTATCTAAAATAACTTTTGTTCTGGCTTTAGAAAGAAACAGAAAGTCCTCAGAATTTATCCTTTTACCTGTTACCCAAATATACCTACTCCTTGTATCTGTGCTTTTGTTCAAATCATTCTTTGTATGTCCTACACCCTTATCTGCCTGGGGAAGGTTTCTTGTACTTTATGCCCATCTTTTGAATATCACCTCTAAATTAAGAGACTTTGTTTTCAAAAGCAGTTTTAAGTTTACAGAAAGATTGAATAGGAAGTATAGAAAGCTCCTATATGCCACTGTCTCCCTCAGCCCCATGCAAAGTTTCCTGTTATTGACACCTTGCACTTTGCATGCCACATTTGTTACCATTGATGAATACATATTGGTACATTATTATTAATAAAACCCATAGTTTGCACTAGTGTTCACTTTTTATATTGTATAGTTCTATGGGTTTTGACAATTGTATAAAGTCTACTTTGCTAATGGACGATTTTAATTTTTGTATAGGGTCCCTAAGGTGATTGTCTTGTGTACTGTTTTCCTGACCTCTTGGTTTCCTTGAATGTAGCTTTTCCTGTCTTCTGTGCTTTCCAAGGAAAGAAGATAATTATCTAGATATTAAATTACTGACCTCAGTTGATAAGGGTGATTTTAAAAAATAGCTCATTGAAATTTGTTATATTTCGCTTCTCCTCCCCTCCTTTTTTTTTTTGATAGACATTTATTGAGCATGTTCTATGTGCCAGCTGTGGTTTTAAGATCGTTAGTTGTATTAACTCATCTGATTTTTACAACATTGCTGTGAGATAGGTGTAGTAACTGATCCCATTTTATGAATGAGGGAATTGACGATTAGAGAGATTAGAGCAATGGATTAAGGTCACAGAGATATTAAGAGACATCTGAATTTCAGTTCCAGATAGTCTGCCTCTTATCTCAGAGCCCATGATTTTTTGCTATATTCCTGTACTACCTTATTTACATAAGTATTTTTTAAAACAACTCACGAATATAAATTAATTTTATTTTTTCAGAAAGGAAACATCACTATTGTAACTGAGGATCCTTATGGCTTTTCTGAAATAGAAGAACATAAAAAACATGATGAAAATGAAACAGTGTTGCAAAATTCTCTCTAGGCTTTGGTCCAAGAACTGCTTTCTGTTTTTTTTGTTTTTTTTTTAAGGCAAGATTAGCTCTTTGTTGAAGGGCTTCCCTTCAACTTTAGTGGTTAAGAATCTGCCTGCTGATGCAGGAGATGCAAGTTCAGTCCCTGGGTCAGGAAGACCACCTGGAGTAGGAAATGGCAGCCCACTGCAGTATTTTTGCCTGGGAAATCCCATGGACAGCAGAGCCTGGCAGGCTGCAGTCCATGGAGTCGCAAAGGAGTTGGACACGACTTATCTACTGAGCACGAGCACTTGTTGAAGTATTAAAGGCTCCAAACTAAACTAAGCTTCTCCTTAATGAAATAAGGATTCGGAGACAACTGTAAAAGGAGTCGTTTCATCCCTAAGTGATTCTGTATATATAAGCTCCTTCCTTTCTGTTTCACTGACTTTGGGGAAACTACTCACCTGTTAAAGTCATACATAAAATGCAGCCATGTATTGTTCATTACACTCGAGAAGCCTTGAGTACAATGGAGTGGCGCATATACACACAAAGATTATTTAGTAAACAGTTGTTACAATTACTGTTAAAACTGAGAGATCTTATTATGCCTAGGGACTGAAGTATAAAAATAATTTTGTTAGGATTTAGTTTCAGATGGCACCCCACTCCAGTACTCTTGCCTGGAAAATCCCATGGACAGAGGAGCCTGGTCGGCTGTCCATGGGCTTGTGAAGAGTTGGCCATGACTGACCGACTTCATTTTCACTTTTCACTTTAATGCATTGAGAAGGAAATGGCAACCCACTCCAGTGTTCTTGCCTGGAGAGTCCCAAGGACGGTGGAGCTTGGTGGGCTGTCGTCTATGGGGTTTCACAGAGTTGGACACGACTTAAGCGACTTGGCAGAAGCAGCAGTTTCAGATTAACCTACCCCAAAGGTCTTCATTTTTTCCCTCCCCATTTGGATGTCACTTTTTTCTTCCATATATACAGCATACACATATTTCTACTTCCCCAGTCCCTCCCCCCACCCAGGAAAAAAACACCTTTTGTGTTCTTAAATTATTTGGCACTGCTGTTCATCGCTGATTCAGCAGTGCCCAGAATTAATGGGGCAAAAGACCATATAAGGTGAGATGTGTTATATAAGGTGTGGCCTCTGTGGGAGCTGATCATTTATGTTGCAGATAAGACTCAATGGTGCTGATGTTTACATTTCTTATTGTTTTGATGATTAACATATTCATTGTGGGAATGTGGAAAGGATAGAAATAGGCAAAGTAAAAGTGATTCTGTCACTCAGAAGTGACCATGTCTAAACGGACAACAGGCTTTCCTGAAGGGGTAAGGTACTCTTAACTTTTCCCTCTTTTTCATGATTCCTTCACTCAGCTTCATCCCTGCAGGCGCTCTTCCACCAGGGTAATCTCTTAGTAACTATGTGATTGTGAGCAAATTTCTCTGCCTGGAGGAATATCAATAACCTCAGATATGCAGATGACACCACTCTCATGGCAGAAAGTGAAGAAGAACTAAAGAGTCTCTTGAAAGTGAAAGAGGAGAGTGAAAAAGTTGGCTTAAAACTCAACATTCAGAAAACTAAGATCATGGCATCCAGTCCCATCACTTCATGGCAAATATATGGGAAACAGTGGAAACAGTGGCACATTTTATTTTTGGGGCTCCAAAATCACTGCAGATGGTGATTACAGCCATGAAATTAAAAGACACTTACTCCTTGGAAGGAAAGTTATGACCAACCTAGACAGCATATTTAAAAGCAAAGACATTACTTTGCCAACAAAGGTCCATCTAGTCAAGGTTGTGGTTTTTCCAGTAGTCATGTATGGATGTGAGAGTTGGACTATAAAGAAAGCTGAGCACTGAAGAATTGATGTTTTTGAACTGTGGTGTTGGAAAAGACTCTTGAGAGTCCCTTGGACTGCAAGGAGATCCAACTAGTCCATCCTAAAGGAGATCAGTCCTGGGTGTTCATTGGAAGGACTGATGCTGAAGCTGAAACTCCAATACTATGGCCACCTTATGTGAAGAGCTGACTCATTTGAAAAGACTCTGATGCTGGGAAAGCTTGAGGGCAGGAGGAGAAGGGGACGACAGAGGATGAGATGGCTGGATGGCATCACCGACTCAGTGAACATGGATCCTCTCAAAGTTGGCAGAAGCTTGCAGGCCAGTTTGCCTATCTCAGTGAGAAACTTTTTCTTCTTACCAGGAGTGCTAGTTTAAATTTTTTTAAGTTTTAATTAATTTTTTGGCTGCACCACATGGCATGTGGGATCTTAGTTCCCCAACCAGGAATTGAATCTGCACCCTCTGCAGTGGAAATGCTGAATCTTAACCACTCAGCTGCTGGGGACATCCCAGGAGTGCTAATTTAAATGCTGTTTTCTGTATACATCAAGAAGTTGAAAACACTGGGAGATGTAAAGGACCTTTGGGCAGATGCCATAAATGGACTATATGCCCACTAAAACGAAAGAAAAATACATAAACAAATTGACTTGTTGAATGAAGTTATCAGTGATGTTTATCTGACTGGTGAAGGAAATCTGTATGATTTAATCTAGGAGTTATAAAATAGTGGCCTATGGCTAAATTTACCCTGGAAAACTCTATAAACAACCTTTTGAAATAACCAAGCAGAATTATTTAAACAAAAATAGAATGTGCTTTCCTTTTCATAGGCCAAGAGAACATTCAACAGTCTGTACTGCTCCTGTATACGTAGAAACTTGATACTTTTACATTTTCCTGCCTGGTTTCTGGAAGCTTTTGGGTGTGCAAGTCTTATTAAATCAATAAAAAAGTGGTAGGTCATACGTGGTTGGTTGTTGTTCAGTCGATAAGTTGTGTCCAACTCTTTGCGACCCCATGGACTGCAGCACGCCAGGCTTCATTGTCCTTCACTATCTTATGGAGTTTGCTCAAACTCATGTTGGTTGAGTCGATGTCATCCAACTATCTCATCCTCTATTACCCCCTTTTCCTCCTGCCCTCAATTTTCGCTGGAATTGGGGTCCTTCCCAATGAATTGGCTCGTGGTTGGTAGACTGTATTAATTATCTTTTTGTTATTTTCACCAGAGGTCTGTTGGGGGTGGGAGAGAGTGAGCATCAACAGTGAAATTAACCAATGGGCAGGTTAAACACTAACACCAGCACCAGAACAACAATAAAATCATTTATCTCTTCCTCTTTTTGAAAAATTGTTTGGAAAAAACTTAGTTCATGTTTCATTAAAAAAAAATCAAAGTTTTAAGAAACTCCATTGCTTGTTGTATGAATAAGTGCTCAATAGATTGTGTTGTTTTCTGAAATTACTATTGGTACATTCAGAGCTATTTTGGATTTCCTTATATCAATATTGCAGTTGTTTTTTTTTTTTCTGAATTTTGAGAGCCAAGAATACTATAAGTCTTGCACTGGAGAAATAACTGTCTCCCTTGGGAAGGTGGTTTCTGTAAAAGGGTATCCAACCTGAAAAGTGACTTTAAAGTGCAAGTCTGTATAATGTACCTGACTTCATTATTATCATAGGTTGTGAATATTTAGTATAGCACACTAACCTGTTTTCCTTTAAAAAAGATTTTTTGAAGCTTTTCTAATACATACATTTATAGTGAATATGAAAGAGATCTGTGAATTCACCAATCAGCTTTATGAGATCTTTTCTTTTGCCTCATTTGCTCCAGATATTTCTTTAAATTATGTAAATATTTCTTATCTTTATTATTTATCCTGTTTTCCTCTGATTTCTTTCTTATTGTGTGCCCAGAAAATGTGCATCTTAAAGTTGGTATTTGCTGTTTTTCACGCTATTGTGGCAAGTTTGCATCTATTAAGAGTATTGTCTCAAACTTCATATAAAATGGTTTCATGTTCTACATATAATTCAGCACTTTTTTTCCTCAATATCATGAATTTGAGATGTATTCATGTTGGTACATATGGCTTCAGTTCATTTTTAACTATTTTAAGTGATTTCATTTTATAAATATGTTTTTATATAGTCATTCATTCTTTGTTGATAAATATTTCCTTTGTTTCTTTCTCTGCTGATTACATCAGAAACTGGGAGTCTAAAAGCAGGGATTCCATAAGTTATTTCTGGTTCAAATACTTGTCACATCATTAACATAATTAACAAACTCACTAACAGGTAAAAGTTGGTCCTGCGTGGATGACAAGGAGGTGGTGTCATGAGCAAGAGATACTGATTAATCCAGTGTTGTATACACAGGTCTGAAAATGAAAATAAAAGTAAACAGATGGTAATCATGGAGGTGTAATGAAGATGAAATGTGTTTATATTTATGAAAAAACAGAATAGTGCCTGGTACGTAGTAAGTACTATGTTGATATTTGTTATAGAAAAGTAATAAAATGTCACAGCAATGAAAGGTGTTGAAAAATCTCTCCTTAGGTACTTGAAATTGAGTTTTTCTAGAATATATTATTAGGAGTAGGTAAAATTAATGTGTGAGGGTAGACAAATCTGCCTTTTTTGAAACTATAGAGGTTTTCTTTATCCCCCCTCAAACTTTATTGAAGTATGGTTGGCAGAAAAATAGAATATATTCAAGGTATACCGTGTGGTATTTTAATGGGTATACACATCTTTAACTTTTTAAGCAGTTGCTAGATTGCCCTCCAAAGTATTGGTACTAATTCAGTTTTCTGTCACCTCTCATCACCCAAGTGTGTATAGAGATGACAGACATGTCTCTATATTCTTTCACCACTTGAAATGGTAAAGTTATAAATATTTTTGTCAGTTTTTGGTTGTGAAATAAATGCCTTTGTGATTTAGTTTACTACATTTCCCTGATCTCAGGTGAGATTGATTTACTTTTACATATTTAATGGCCATCTTTTCTAGAGTGCCTAATCATTCTCTTGACTCCTCTTCTCCCTCTTATAAGTTTATGTGTGCTTTTCTCATTGATTTCTTGGCCATCTATCAGAATTTCTTCTTTTGACACTTTAGTCTTTAATCTATCAGGAATTGACTTCTAGGGAATTCCTTGGTGGTCCAGTGGTTAGGACTCTGTGCTTTTACTGCCAAGGAAGGCAATGGCACCCCACTCCAGTACTCTTGCCTGGAAAATCCCATGGACGGAGGAGCCTGGTAGGCTGCAGCCCATGGGGTTGCTAAGAGTCGGACACGACTGAGTGATTTCACTTTCACTTTTCACTTTCATGCACTGGAGAAGGAAATGGCAACCCACTCCAGTGTTCTTGCCTGGAGAATAACAGGGACGGCGGAGCCTGGTGGGCTGCCGTCCATGGGGTCACACAGAGTCGGACACGACTGAAGCGACTTAGCAGCAGCAGCGGCATTGTGGATTCAATCCCTGCTTGGGGAACTAAGATCCTTAAAGCCATGTGGCCCGGCCAAGAAAAAAAAGGAATGGAACCTTGGGGTACATGTGTCTCTTTCAGTTCTGGTTTCCTCGGTGTGTATGCCCAGCAGTGGGATTGCTGGGTCAAATGGCAGTTCTGTTTTCAGCTTTTTACGGAATCTCCACACTGTTTTCCATAATGGCTGTACTAGTTTGCATTCCCACCAACAGTGTAAGAGGGTTCCCTTTTCTCCACACCCTCTCCAGCATTTATTGCTTGTAGATTTTTGGATTGCAGCCATTCTGACTGGTGTAAAGTGGTACCTCATTGTGGTTTTGATTTGCATTTCTCTGATAATGAGTGATGTTGAGCATCTTTTCATGTGTTTATTGGCCATTTTTATGTCTTTTTTGGAGAAATGTCTGTTTAGTTCTTTGGCCCATTTTTTGGCTGGGTCGTTTAGTTTTCTGGAATTGAGCTGCAGGAGTTGCTTGTATATTTTTGAGATTGATTCTTTGTGTGTTGCTTCATTGGCTATTATTTTCTCCCATTCTGAAGGCTGTCTTTTCACCTTGCTTATAGTTTCCTTTGTTGTGCAGAAGCTTTTAATTTTAATTAGGTCCCATTTGTTTATTTTTGTGTTTATTTCCAATATCCTGGGAGGTGGGTCATAGAGGATCCTGCTATGATTTATGTCGGAGAGTGTTTTGCCTATGTTATCCTATAGGAGTTTTATAGTTTCTGGCTTTACATTTAGATCTTTGATCCATTTTGAGTTTATTTTTGTGTATGGTGTTAGAAAGTGTTCTAGTTTCATTCTTTTACAAGTGGTTGACCAGTTTTCGCAGCACCACTTTTTAAAGAGATTGTCTTCTCTCCATTATGTATTCTTGCCTCCTTTGTCGAAGATAAGGTGTCCATTGGTGCGTGGATTTATCTCTGGGCTTTCTATTTTGTTCCATTGATCTATCTTTCTGTCTTTGTGCCAGTACCATACTGTTTTGATGACTGTGGCTTTGTAGAAGAGCCTGAAGTCAGGCAAGTTGATTCCTCCAGTTCCATTCTTCTTTCTCAAGATTGCTTTCGCTATTTGAGGTTTTTTGTATTTTCATACAAATTATGAAATTATTTATTTTAGTTCTGTGAAGAAGACCGTTGGTTGCTTGATAGGGATTGTATTGAATCTTTGGGTAGTATACTCATTTTCACTATATTGATTTTTCCAATCCATGAACACGGTTTATTTCTCTATGTATTTGTGTCCTCTTTGATTTCTTTCACCAGTGTTTTGTAGTTTTCTTTATATAGGTCTTTTGTTTCTTTAGGTAGATATATTCCTAAGTACCCCAGTTTTCATTGCAGCACTGTTTATAATAGCCAGGACATGGAAGCAACCTAGATGACCATCAGCAGATGAATGGATAAGAAAGCTGTGGTACATATACACAATGGAATATTACTCAGCCATTAAAAAGAATACATTTGAATCAGTTCTAATGTGGTGGATGAAACTGGAGCCCATTATATAGAGTGAAGTAAGCCAGAAAGAAAAACACCAATACAGTATACTAATGCATATATATGGAATTTAGAAAGATGGTAACAATAACCTTGTATTTGAGACAGCAAAAGAGACACAGATGTATAGAACAGTCTTTTGGACTCTGTGGGAGAGGGCGAGGGTGGGATGATTTGGGAGAACGGCATTGAAACATGTATATTATCATATGTGAAATGTATTGCCAGTCCAGGTTTGATGCATGAGGCAGGGTGCTCAGGGCTGGTGCAGTGGGATGACCCTGAGGGATGGGATGGGGAGAGAGGTGGGAGGGGGGTTCAGGATGGGGAACACATGTATACCCATGGCGGATTCATGTCAATGTATGGCAAAACCAACACTATAATGTAAAGGAATAAATAAATAAATTAAAAAAAAGAAATTGACTTTTGTTTAGGGACTAAATTTGAGATTCAACTTACCTGTGTGTGTGTGTGTGTATTGCTCAGATACTCAGTTGTGTCTGACTCTGCAACCCCATGAAATGTAGCCTGCCAAGCCCCTCTGTTCATGGACTTTTCCAGTCAAGAATACTGGAGTGAGTTTCCATTTCCTTCTTGAGGTGATCTTCCCTACTCACGGATCCAACCTGCATCGCTTCAGTCTCTTGCATTGGCAGGCAAATTTTTTACCACTGTGCAGCCTGGGAAGCCTATATATATATGTATCTCTCTCTCTCTATATATATATATATATTTTTTTTTACCATTATATATTCTCATTTGTTCTTTCTTCATTTATTTTAGTTATGTTTTGGTCACAGATTGAGTTTCTATATATGTGTATTTAGGTCTGTTTCTGGGCTTTCCATATTATTTTAGTGACCTGTTTTTCCCTATTTTAATACCACATTGCCTTAAATTCTGTGATTTTTAAGAATATATTTGATATGTAGGGCAAACTCTGACTCACATTTAAAATGACTTGAGCTATTTTACAAAATTTTTAATTTGTCAGTTTTCATGAAAAATTATATTTTGATGTTATTAAAATTGTTTTTAAATTCTAGGTTAATTTTGGGAATAATTTATAATTCTCTTTATTAGAGTGTCTCATTCATGAGAACATTTTTACTTAGGACTTTTTTGTTTTACTTATATTAAAATTAATCTGAACTTATTTTGCTCTGCACTTTAACAATTCTGATTACATATTACTTTCCATTTTGACATGTTTGCAGCAGATATGGTTAATTGGTGGGTTTATGGCTTCACTGGAAGTTCTCTGTTCTTTCTTTACATATTTTTCCTTCACACATCTGATTGACTTTCAGAATTCCAACTATCACCTCTGTGTCAGTGAACCTTCAATCTCTCTTCATCTCTTATCTAATCTTGCTCTTAATTCTCTTGGTCATCTTCTAGGCTTATATTGCATTCATATTTTCAACTGTGAATAGTATTATTCATCCTAAAATGTACAGTCAGCACTTTTTAGAGTGGCTGAAGTTTTGCCAGCCTCCTCTTCATTAGTGTGAGTCATTTCTATAATAAACCTATAGTAGATCTTTGAAAGTGTGTTAGTTGCTCAATCATGTCTGACTCTGTGTGACCCCAGTGACTGTAGCCTGCCAGGCTCCTCTGTCCATGGGATTCTCCAGGCAAGAATATTGGAGTGGGTACCATTTCTTTCCTCCAGGGGATGATCTTTCTGATGTGGGGATAGAACCTGGGTCTCCCACAATGCAGGCAGATTCTTTAGCTGCTAGGAAATGCTAATAACTTAAGATTGATTATACTTTAAAGCCTCTCAGACTAAAGTTGATATAGTGACAAAGCTTTTTATCAAGGGGAATGAAAGAAACTGGACATCAAATATTGTCAAATATTGTTGGCCATTTTGCCTTTACGTTGATTTTTGAAAGTGTATTTGACTCGTATGATCACAAACATATGAGACTTTCAGACCCATCTCTGCATTAAGGAAAAATGCAGACAGTATACGTGAGACTATGATTCTCATTTCCATTCCTCAAAAATGATAGAACTTCCTCTGTGTTCTTTTTAAGTCAGTTGTGTTTTATAATGGAGCAGCTGTATTTCTCCATAAAAACTTTGAGCAATATTGCCAAGAAAAATATAAATGATTTAAAACACACTCTCAGACAGGAACATTAACAAGCATTTTCTAATAATTGAAGGAGGAGCACTAAAAACATGCCACATCTTTTAACATCTTAGGCCTTTTGTTCTGGCAATACTCTTCAGGAGAATGACAGTATAATGATGAGGAAGACTATTAATCAACATTAAGGGCTATCATATCTGTCAGACTGGTGCCCCTTCATTTCCAGGAGCATGATTGTTAGTTCTCTATTTATGTGTTAATACTTTTCCTGCCACCTCCAAGACTGCACATTTATTTTAACCATATAGTGACTTGAGGGGCTTCCCAGGTGGCTCAGTGGTAAAGAATTTGCCTGCCAAGCATGAGACTCGGGTTCAATCCCTGGGTCAAGAAGAGTCCCTGGAGAAGGAAACGGCAACCCATTCCAGTATTCTCGCCTGGGAAATCCCATGGACCAGAGGAGCCTAGCAGGCTGCAGTTCATGGGGTCACAAAAGAGATGGATATGACTTAGCAGCTAAAACAGCAACACAAGTAACTTGACAGATAGTTCTGTTGGTTTTGTTTAGTGAAACAAAAATAATTGAAGACACATAACTTAAAACTATTCTTAGAGAGGGAGTACCCTGAATTTTAGAGAGTAAGTTAATCATCAAATATATCATGCCCACTGCCCGCTCCCTTTTCTAATTAAAATAAATGCCTCTGTAAATTGTACAGGCAAGGCACATTGACATGGAAATTGAGTGGTCTGTGGTTCCAGCTTGGCTACTTTTAGTCTCTGAATCTTAATTTGTTAATTTGGAAAGTGAGGTGGTTGCTTATGCAACTAAGGGAAGAAATGAGTTTAAAGGAGTTTAGAAAAGTAGAGTCATTTGGTGATTTTGCCCCCACTTCCTGTTTTTTTTGCTGCACTTGTGTCTTGTAGGATCTTAGTTCCATTTCCAGGGATTGAACCTGGGCCCTTGGCAGTAAAAACACTGAGTCTTGACCACTGGACTGCCAGGTAATTCCCTATTTTGCTCTTTATAAATTCAAAATGGAATTTTCATAGCTTTCTGGGTTTTAAGGTGAAGTTGAGAAAAGGCAAGCTCTGTTTCTAAAAGGAAACCCCACTTGTAAAATTTTTTCAGAGTGAAATTCAAGAACTCTTTCTAGTTCATCCTCTTTTGGGGATAAGGACAGAGTGCTGTAGTATGTCACATGATGAGAGTGATATGGCTGCAATTGGCCTCCCAGTAATTAGCAAGTTTGATGCTGTTGTTTTGACTCCTCTCATGACTATACTCCTTCCAAAAAGGCCCTTGCTTGGTCAGAGTTGATGACTGTTCCAGATATGGGTGGATTGTTTCAGCACTTACTGAATACTTTCAGAAGACCCCAGATCTTCATCTTTAGAAAATGTTAGCAATGACCTTCCTATGCAGATACTGTAATTGCCATTCAACTGATATAAAAGAGAGAGAGAAACCTATGAAGTGTTGCCTACTTAAAATCCACAAGTATTGGGATTTCCCTGGTGGTCCAGTGGTTAAGAATCTACCTTTCGATGCAAGAGATGCAGGTTTGATCCTTCGTTGTGAATGAAGTGAAAGTGGCTCGGTCATGTATGACTCTTTGTGACCCCGTGGACTATATAGTCCATGGAACTCTCCAGGCCAGAGTACTGGAGTGGGCAGCCTTTCCCTTCTCCAGGGGATCTTCCCAACCCAGGGATCGAACCCAGGTCCCCGTGTTGCAGGCAGATTCTTTACTAGCTGAGCCACAAGGGAAGCCCTTGTGGGTAGCCTTTCCCTTCTCCAGCAGATCTTCCCAACCCAGGAATTGAGGGTTTTGATCCCATGTACTACAGCTAAGCCTCTGTGCTACAACTAGAGAAAGCCCACATACCACAATGAAGAGCCTGTACAGCTCAAAGAAAAAAAAAAAAAGAAAACCACCACCATGCATGCAAGTGGGTGAATCATGATTAGAGGCCAGGATATCTGATGCCGAGTGCATATGCTTTCCACTAGAAGACATTGAGCGTTGGTCTTAACCATACGGGCTTCTAGAATGTGACATCATAACCTTGACCTTGGGCACGTTATTTAATGTTTCTAAGTCTCTGTTTTCTCATCAAGAACAAGATGTTAATACTTTTTTTTAAGCGCAGTTTCTGGGCTCCTACCCTCCTTTCTTCCCCTTTTCCTCTCTCTGTCTTCATCATTACTGAGGTCTTGACACGTCCCCTCCAATCTGCTCTATACTGGAACATAGTTTTGGACAAGGCAGCCCTTCCTCCTGCCTTCATAGACTTTACAGTTTAGTGGCGATCCTTATTACATGGTAGTGCAAGCAGTTAGGATGGACTGGGGTGGAGGGCTGCTGGACAGGTAGAGAAGACTTTCTGGTGGCTGAGACTGAAAGATAATGAGGATTTAGCCAGGTGAGGAGGAGGGGAAAGAATGTTCCAGGAAGGGAAAATGGTAAGTGCAAAAACTAGAAGATGTGAGAGCTTGTGGTGTTTTTCCAGGAGCTGAAAGCAGTTCAGCCTGTGCAGGTGTGGGGAGTGGTGACAAATGAGAAGGTTCAGTAGCAAGGCCACCCCACGAAGGACTATGCTCATCATGCTAAGGGTTTGGGACTTGGTTTTGAGAGCTTTGGGAAGCCACTGCAGGAGTTGAAGGAAACTTCCAGGTGACACTAGTGGCAAGGAACCCGCCTGCCAATGCAGGAGACATGAAACGTGGTTTTGACCCCTGGGTTGGGAAGATCCCTTGGAGAAGTGCATGGCTACCCACTCCAGTATTCTTGCCTGGAGAATCCCATTGAAGAAGAGCCTGGCGGGCTGTAGTCCATAGAGTCGCAAAGAGTTAGACGTGACTGAAGCAACTCAGCACTCAGCAAACGTGCCAGATGGTAAGGTCCGTATTCTGGTTATTGTCTGAAAAAATAGATATGGAGAGGTTGAGAATGAAGGCCAGTTTGCAGGCGAGAGATGGTGGGAACCCCAGTTGGGAACAAAGGAAATAGGAATAAGAAGTCAGTATCGGGACCCCTTGATGGTCCAGTGGCTAAGACTTTGCCTTTCAACGAAGGGTGTGAAGGTTTTAGTGCTGATTGGAGAGCTGGATCCCCACATGCCTTGCAGTCAAAAAAAAAAAACAGAAAATAGAAGTCATATTGTTACAAATTCAATAAAGCCTTTAAAAATGGTCCACATTAAAAAAAAATCTTAAAAAAAAGGAAGAAGTGAGTATCTTCCACAGATACTTATATTGGAGAATGGCAGATTTGGGTGTGGGCTTCCCTGGTGGCTCAGGAATCTGCCTGCAATATAGAGGACCCGGGTTCAATCTCTGGATTGGGAAGATCGCCTGGAGAAGGGAATGGCTACCCACTCAAATGTTCTTGCCTGGAGAATTCCATGGACAAGAGGAGCCTTACAGGCTACAGTACATGGGGTTGCAAAGAGTTGAGAATGGCTGAGTGACTAACAATTTCAGTTTTTTTTTCAAAGCATCAGGCTTGGGTGTGGGAAGTGGAGAAGCGGGAAAAGTTGAGCACGGGGGTCAGGTTTTTGACTTGGTCAACTGCTGAGTGGGTGGTGATGCCTTTCGGAGTTACAGGATGTCAGGGCTGGGGAAAAAATAGTATTTCTTTCTCCGCAGATCCAGCACTTGCTGCATGCTCTGCATGGTTCTAAGCAGGGGTTTTATGTTGACTAGGTTGTCGAATCCTCACCTTGGCTCTAGGAGGTGGACATGTCTGTTGATTCCCATTTTATAAATGAGGAAACTAAGGCAGGGAGAGGGAGCAGTCTGCCTCAGAACACAGTGCCAGAAAGTTCTAGGGTCAGAATTCAAAGCAGGCACTGAGGCCCAGAATCCAGATTCTTAACCACTACACCCTACTTTGTCTTCCCAGTGGGGAGGATAAGCTCATTTTTGGTTGGAGGGACCATCAAGACATAGCGAAATCCAGGGGTTTGGAGTTTAGAAAAAAAATTTAGGCCGTGACATAGATGTGGGGAGCGCCTGGTGTACCTGTAACTGAACTGTGGAAGGAGGCGTAGAGTGGAAAGGAGAGAAGGCCTCTGAATTCAGCAGTGTTCTAGTTGTTCCCAGAAGACTGAGGTCGGGCACAGCTGCAGAGTTAGCAACAAAGCCAGGAGAGGCTGGGTAGACTGTCGCTGACATCTTCATGAGGGTCCCTGGTTCTAGCAGGACGCCAGTCCCACCCCTGCACTCCTTCTGTGACGTGGGGCCCCCCGGGCGGTGCTGACACTCACTCCTTTTCCTTGGCCCTCAAGATACCTCTGTCTTTTACTGTTGCTCGTTCCTGCTACCCAGGTCCCAGTCACATATTACTGGATTATCTCATCTCTCAGACCCAGTTCTCTGCCTGCCTGTCCATGCATCATTCTGTGTATTTTACTCGTGTGCACGCAGTCTGTGGTGCTTTTCAGTCCATCGCTCTCC
Source organism: Antilocapra americana (assembly GCA_007570785.1). Taxonomy (NCBI): domain Eukaryota; kingdom Metazoa; phylum Chordata; class Mammalia; order Artiodactyla; family Antilocapridae; genus Antilocapra; species Antilocapra americana. Next base: position 9,852,801 of record ML663567.1, read on the forward strand.
CTGGTCGTGTAATCTGTAGAACTGTGTTTTAACTCTGTGTCAGGCTGGGGACTGCATTTCCCTGTCCACCATCTACCTTTTTCTCCTAAATCATCTTTGAGCCCTGATCTCCACCCTAGCTTTTCAGTTCCATTTGTGATCAGCCATTCAGCTTTTAAAAACCCAGCCTTAGACGCCTCTCATTAACCATCTTCCATGTCCAAGTCCCAATATTGTGGGCTTGTTTTTTTGGCCATACTGCATGATACCTTAGTTCCCTGACCAGGGATTGAACCTGTACCCCTGCAGTGGGAGCGCTGAGTGTTAACCAGCGGTCCACCAGAGAAGTCCTTCAGTTCCAACATTGAATTAGGCCTATGGTTGGCTTGCTTGCTTTATTTTCTTTTTTGGGGCCTCAGAACATTACTGGGGTAAAAAATCATATAACTGCAATGATTTAGTCTCCAAAAAAACCACCCTTTTTGTATTCTGAAACTTTGAAGTCTAATCATGTATTTAATTTTTGTCTTAATATTCAGTAATCTTTAAATGAATAATTTACACAAAGACTGAATAAAGCAGAATAAAATAACTCGTTTGCTGGTGGTAACCTGATAGCATTATTCATGATAAAAGGGCTTTTGTAGATTTCATTTCATAATATTGAATTCTATTAAATAAGGTATTTTATACATTAAACATTTTAAAATATATATATTTTTTAATTTCAATAAGAAGAAATCTGTATTCATTGTTTAAGGTAGGAAATAAGGTAAATCTTGTGCTTTGCTTAAATATAGACTCTTCTGTATACTTATGCATTTTGGTTTTAAGGCTACCCCAGACTTTCTTATTTTTATTCTTCTGACTCATTGTTTTGAAATTTTGCTCTTCAAATTATATCTTAAGTAATCATCTGTTTTCCCATCTTTTTTCCCATATGAAAACCAATATAACTGTCAGCAAAAGATATCCTGTTATTATTAAGCTGACAATTCTCACAAAAGCCTTATCCATTTATTTTCTTGTTGTATTCTACAACCTTAATATACTTTTAAAATATTATTTCCTTAGTTTTTTTTTTAAATATTAAAATTAACTCTCAGGACTATTATTATTCCCTTCATGTTCATGGAGAGTTAGAAAATTATTCTAAAGTTCTATTTCCTTTTTTTCCACTTGTATCTTACACCGTTTGCTCTCCGTCTAGGAGGATAAAACCACAAGCTCACAGATAACTGCCTTGTTTTCATTGCTTCCCTGACTGAGTGTAGGGAAGTACTGTCCGTTAAGTAGGGCAGTCTGAGTGGCTTTGGGCAGCTGGGGTGGAATTTAGCTTCTGTGACAAAGGACCAGTAGAAGTCTAGCAGATCCTGGCATTTGGAAATAGTGTTGTGCTTCATCATGTAAGGAAAAGCTAGTAGTATTTGGTGTCTTTTTTTTTTCTTTTTTTCAGTTAGGAAAAGATTACTTTGGAATTTGGTCTCTAGGTGAGGTTGTAAGAAACAGCTTGGAATTTGAGAGTCTCTGGAGACCAAGCTTCGTGCTTGATTGGAAAAGCTGGTGCTTTCATCAGTCATAAATAATTTTAAATGTTCTGTAACCATTTCTATATCTAAGGCATTCAGGTAGTCCACATACACTTGTTTCTTTGAAAACTGGAAAGGTAACTTTGCCACTTTGTAAGCTGCTTAAGTAGAGAAACTAAATGAAATATTTTAAATCAGTTAAAAAAAATTGTCTAACTGTAGCCGCCAAACCAAAGATTTTCTTTGTTTGGAGATTTTAAACATTTAAGTGACATGAGGCATACTGATATCTTTGGGTAGTAACATGTACTGATTTAAATCTAGAGGTAAAGGGATGTGTTTTTGCTGCTATATGACTACAAATAAGTATTGTTCCTCCTTTTCTTGTCTTCACTCACCTTTCACTTGAGTGACTTACTGTGTGTCTCATTGTATTGGAGTCAGTCATTTCTTGGAAAGAACAAGATACTTAGAATGTTGCTGCTGCTTCTTTAATTTGTCTAAGAGTATTGCTAATCTGTTTTCTCTGGATTATAATTTCATTTACACCCAAGGGCACCAGGTCTCAGCCAAGCCTGTGTCTTCAGCCTTGAGCAGGAATCATAATGGCATCACTTAACCCTCAAACACTTTTGAATGGACAGGGAATCGCTTTGCTTACATTCATTCTTTCATCGTTGTTAGGTGCCTTTCATTGTATGTACTCTCTCTAGTTTTCCTTTTTCGACACGCAATGATTCTCTAAGTAGATTGTATCTTGAGATGTGAAATTTGTTTATGTAAGTATTTCGTGATTGTTAAGTATTTTTATTCTAGAAATGCAGATAGATTCTTCAACAGATTGATGACTTGCTGGCATGTGTCATGAACACATGTTACTGGAAATGTATGTAATACACGTTAATTTATAATTTTATTAGCACTTACCTGTAATGATATACCTGTAATATATGTTAAAGTGGTGGTCTAATGTATATTTGAAAATTTAATAAGCTTATGAACATACATCCTTTTAAGTTAATTTCAATTACTTTTGTTCCATTTTATCGATAAAAGGTAAATCTTTTCAAATTACTTGCAAAAGTCATCTGCTGTTAGTAATTTAAAGCTTTCATTTAAAAATGACCAACTGTTTTGTTTTGTTATAGCAGTTTCACTTATTAACTTTTATGATGTCCTATGTCAAAATTATGTGGTAGTCATTTTTATTTCTAATGAATGTACAGATGAGATGTACAAAAAAGGAATGTTTTGTTTTTGAAGTGAACCTGTGTTTAGATATAAAAACATGAGCAGTTTAATTTTTAGATTATTATAGATTCTGTCTCCCCCCTTTGCAAATTATCTCATTATTTCAGCTTCTTTGTTGGCTATATTCATGGGGGTCAGTGGCCCCAAAGAAGCCAGGAAATTTAAGGGAAACAAAAATTTATACTGTTTGCTGCACAGATTCAGAGAAGGACAAATTGTGTGGCCTGGAATGTTCTTAGGTACATTGGGTTGAATTAAGCTTAAGATGAATGGGAAGGCAGCTGTAAGAAATAGGTAATGCTAGCTTGGCTGCAAAGATTTAGTAATGAACTCAAAACCTCAAATCCTTTTACCTTCAAAGGGAGATAGCTAAATCCTTTTAGGATGAATGTATAGACTGAAGAAGCGTTTTTCAAATTTGTGTAATGTAATGACTCCTTTTGAAAGAAAAAAAAATAGTTATCATGACCCGTTTAGTGTTGACTTATATTTTAAAATTTCACATTACTTAAATAGGTAAAAGCACAAAACTTGGCTTGAACGCTTTATGCTTGTAACTCTTGTGCAACTGTAAAACCCCAAACCGTTTTACACATCCCATACACACAAACAATACAGAGAATGGTAATGATACATTGCTGCAAATAAATTGCCACTTCCAGTGCCACTGTGGTTCTGGCCACTAAGCCGTTAGGGCCTGGGTTCTTTCGAGTTCAACATGCCCACAGTAATAGAACTTAAACGTATGGCTTGTTGTTTTGTTTTTTGTAAGCTCACAAATATTTGAAATATTACTACCTGATGTCAGCTTGATTGTAAACATAAAATGGGTATAGTATACAGTTATAAGACAGTTATCCAGATGATTCAGAAGTCATTTGTGTTAAATTTTTAGAGTTTATACTTGGTATGGTTCAGTTCAGTCACTCTGTTGTGTCCGACTCTTTGTGACCCCATGAACTGCAGCACGCCAGGCCTCCCTCTCCATCACCAACTCCCGGAGTTTACTCAAACTCATGTCCATTGAGTTGGTGATGCCATCCAACCATCTCATCCTCTGTCATCCCCTTCTCCTGCCTTCAATCTTTCGCAGCATCAGGGTCTTTTCAGATGAGTCAGCTTTTCGCGTCAGATGGCCAAAATATTGGAGTTTCAGCTTCAACATCAGTCCTTCCAATGAACACCCAGGACTGATTTCCTTTAGGATTGACTGGTTGGATCTTCTTACAGTCCAAGGGACTCTCAAGAGTCTTTCTTAACACCGCAGTTCAAAAGCATCAATTCTTGTGCACTCAGCTTTCTTTATAGTCCAACTCTTACATCCATACATGACTACTGGAAAAACCATAGCCTTGAATAGACGGACCTTTGTTGACAAAGTAACAGACATCAAAACAATGGTTACTTCTAAGGGGTAAATTACTTGGGAAGTGAGCGAAAGATAAATTTCTGGAGTGATAGAAACTTTTATATCTTAATTTGGGTATCATTTTCATGGGTGCACACATTTCTCAAAACTCATGAAATGATATGTTTTAATTCACTATATGTAAATTTTACCTTACTTAAAGAAAAATTATATGTAAATCTTACCCTAATTAAAATTAAAAGCACAAACTTAAACATTTCTTTTGACAAGAATTCTCTTATTTTGAGAATAGATTTATGGATTTCAGTTTGGGATCCACCATCAAGAAGGACATTCTAGGCTATTGAATAACATTTATAATGACATGTGACTTTGCCCCAAACCCATGTGCTGTTTCATACTGGGTCAACTGAACTTGACCATGCATCAGCAGTGAAGACTGAACCCAGAGTAAAGAGACTAAGCAGTGTGACTTATGCCACCAAGTCCTTGTGCCATCTTGATTCCAACTTAGCCTTCTAATTCTCAAATATTCCTATGAATATTCCTCCTTCCATCTTTGTAGTCGCATGGGAGAAAAGAGAGGAAGGAGGGGTGCTTGAATGATGCAGAGGGAAATACACTGAAGAGAGCAGCTTTCCAAAGGAGATTAGAGTTTATTCGTTGCTTTTGTCCTCAAAAATCTTTATTTTCGCAGTGAAAACTTTCGGGGGACTTTTTCCGGTTGCGGCCCCGCGTGGTGAGGATCTCTTTTCTAAGTTTGCTGCCATGCCGTCCAAGGGCCCTCTGCAGTCCGTGCAAGTCTTCGGACGCAAGAAGACGGCCACGGCCGTGGCGCACTGTAAACGCGGTAACGGCCTCATCAAGGTGAACGGACGACCCCTGGAAATGATCGAACCGCGCACGCTGCAGTACAAGCTACTGGAACCTGTTCTGCTTCTGGGCAAGGAGCGATTTGCTGGTGGGGACATCCGCGTCCGAGTGAAGGGTGGTGGTCACGTAGCCCAGATTTACGCCATCCGCCAGTCCATCTCCGAAGTTTTGGTGGCCTATTACCAGAAATATGTGGATGAGGCTTCCAAGAAGGAGATCAAAGACATCCTCATCCAGTATGACCGCACCCTGCTGGTAGCCGATCCCCGTCGCTGCGAATCCAAAAAGTTTGGAGGTCCTGGTGCCCGTGCCCGCTACCAGAAATCCTACCAATAAGCCCGTCATGAAGATCAGGATTCCCCTTTATAGCACCTTTATAATAAATGTTGTGGGAGTTAAGGTTTCAGGAAAAAAAAAAAAAAACTTTCGGGGAAGGTCAGAATTTAAAAAACTGTTCTGAGGAGAGGTCAAATTTAAAGGCAGTCCTGTGAGTTTTTTACTGTTTTATGGTTTTTAAGCCTATTGAGGTGGAAGGATGGGGCCTTTTGTGTCTCAGGAGTGCTTTTTCTTTCTTTTTTTTTATTGCCCCACTGGGTCTTCATTCAGCTCCTGGGCTTTCTCTAGCTGCAGCACTTGGGGTTTCTCTAGTTGTGGAGCTCAGGTTCCAGGATTCGTGGGCTCAATAGTTGCTGTACACAGGCTCTCTAGTTGTGGCATGAGGGCTTAGTTGCCCCGCAGCATGTGGGATCCTAGTTCCCTGACCAGGGATTGAACCCATGTGCCCTGTATTGGAAGGCAAATTCTTAACCACTGGACCCCCCAGAGAAGTCCTCCTTTTCTTTTTTATACCTATTTTAAAAAGTTTTTTTTAGCAAAATATGTTTGCAACAGCAATTTTTAAAACTCTAACAATTAATTCATCATCGTATCATGGAACTTTTTCAAATTTTCCAGGTTTCAGGTAGGTGGGCATTGTCTACATGCAAACATGACTGTTGCCAAATTTAAATGATAGAAATGTGTATTAGTTGTCATTGTTGAGTGAAAAATTACACCATTACCCAGCAGCTTAAAACAGTAAGTACTTATTATCTCACACAGTTTCATTGGTTGAGGGGTCCAAGAGCATCTTAGACCCCTAGACATGAATTTCAGCAAACTCCAGGAGACAGTAAAGGACAGGGAAGCCTGGCGTGCTATAGTCCATGGGGTCGCAGAGTCAGACACAGCCGAGTGGCTGGACAACAACAACAGCATCTTAGCTAAATTATTCTGGTTTGTGATTCCTCATGAGATTACTGCCAAGATGTTAGCTAGGACTGCAGTTTTTCTGCAGACTTGACTGCAGATGGTTCACTCACATGCCTGGCAAGATAGTGTGGGCCACTGGGAGAAGGCTTTCCTTCCTCACCACTCAGACTTGCTAAGTGCTTGAGCATCCTCATGTGACCCTCTCCACTGTGCTGCTGGGGTATCCTTACAGTGTGCCAGCTGGCTTACCCCACAGCGAGTGATTCCAGAGAGAGTGAAGATGGGAACTGCAGTGTCTTTTATGATTTGACCTCACAAGGCACGTTCTTTCATTTTCACTGTATTGTTGGCTGGACTGGCTACTGGGTTATATTGGTCAGTGAGAGGCACATAGATACACACTCTTGAGCTTACAGCTTATAGCCCACCCAGGGGGACATGCACCTCTTTATTTTTAAAAAAATATTTATTTTTAAATTTTTTGTTAATTTATTTGTCTGTGCTGGTTTTTAGTTGCAGCACATGGGACCTTAAATTGTGGCATGTGAACTCTTTGTTGTGGCATGTGAGATCCAGTTCCCTGACCAGGAATCAGACTCACTCCCACTACACTGGAAAACAAAGTCTTAAGTAGTGGACCACCAGGGAAGTCCCTCCCAGGGGGCTTTGATGCTGTTGGTATGGGGATCGCACTTGGAAGACCACTGCATATGAGCAGTCCTCTCCCTTGGCCTATTCCAAATACCCTATTTCACTTCCTAAGAAGAGGGAGAAGAAGGAAGCTCAGGGAACAGAAGTGCTCACTCTCCTCCACAGTCCATGTGTATGGATTATAATCTTTAAAAAAAATACATATATATATTTTGTCGAAGTATAGTTGATTTACAATGTTTGAGGTGTGCAGTAAGGTGATTTCAATTATACATATACACATATTTTTGAAATTATTTTCCATTATAGGTTATTACAAGATATTGAGTATAGTTCCCTGGGTGAAAGTGCTAGTTGCTTAGTTGTGTCTGATTCTTTTCGACCCCATGTAGCCCACCAGGCTCCTCTGTCCATGGAATTCTCCAGGCAAGAATATTGGAGTGGGTTGCCATTCCCTTCTCCAGGGGATCTTCCTAACCCAGGGTTCAAACCCATGTCTCCTGTATTGCAGGCAGTTTCTTTACCATCTGAGCCACCAGGGAAGCCCATAGTTTCCTGTGCTATACAGTAAACCTTTGTTGCTTGTTGCATATTGATTTTTTAAATTAGAAATCTAGCGTTTTATTCATACTAAGTCAAGTGGAATCAAGATGTCATACATTTTTTAGTTTGGCAAAAATTCATGTTTTCTTAAATATATATTATACATATTATATATATATACACACACACACAAAAGCGTTTCTATTATGCTTGATGAAGGCTTGACAAAAAATATTGAAAGAGGTGGAGAAATTGGAAATTATAAACTAAATGAAATAGGTGCACTGAATATGAAATAAAAAAAGTGAAATAAACTAGATAAAAGTAAAAGATCATCATATATGGACCATGAAAAGTGAAAGTTGTTCAGTCGTGTCCTTTGCAACCCCATGGACTACACCATCCATGGAATTCTCCCGGCAAGAATACTGGAGTGGGTAGCCTTTCCCTTCTCCAGGGGATCTTTCCAACCCAGGGATCCAACCCAGGCTTCCCATATTGCAGGCGGGTTCTTTACCAGCAGAGCCACCAAGGAAGCCCAAGAATACTGGAGTGAGTAGCCTACCCCTTCTCCAGCGGATCTTCCCGACCCAGGAATCGAACTGGGGTCTCCTGCACTGCCGGTGAATTCTTTACCAGCTGAGCTACCAGGGAATCATCATCTTTGAAAAACAGCACCACAGGTCTGATCATTGAGACCCCTTCTCAAAGCCAGGAGATCATAGGTGAAAAAGTGCAGGCCCTCAGAGGTGCAGCCACTTCACTTCTTGTGTCTGAAGTCTTTCTGTTTTAGATGTTGGACAATGGTTTCTTCTTCTTCTTTTTTTTTTTTTAAGGCTACGTTTTAAAAATATTTATTTTTCTTCATTCGTTAGGCTATACTGGGTCTTAGTTGCAGTACATGGGGTCTTTGATCTTCATTGTGGCATGCAGGATCTTTAGTTGTGGAGTGTGGATTAGTTGTGGCATGAGAACTCTTTAGTTGCAGCTTGTGGGATCTATTTCCCTGCCCAGAGATCAAACCCAGACCCCCTGCATGGGGAGCGTGAAGTCTTAGCCACACCAGGGATGTCCCTGGACAAAACTTCCTTGACAGTAACGAGCTAAGCCTGGCTGATATAGACTTGCTTGAAACTGTGTTTCTGTGAAAGTGGAGTTCCCAGTGTCCTTTCCACATTTCTCCTATCTAGCACAAATGAATAGTATGCTATCATTAAGAAGTTCCTGGCACCCGGTAGCAAGGAGAGCCCACCCCCTGATGTCGATGATGTAAAGCTGCCCACCAGATCTTTATGTTGCAGAGCCAGTGTTATTTATATCTGTGAGTCGGTTGGCCCCTGGATGGCTGTGTCCCTTAAGTACTATAATCACTGCAGTGGTCCCCAGACCTATGAATAGTTACTTCCCAAGTTGTTCTTATATTTCAGGGGCACCTTCTCCACTCAGAATCTAAACTTTGTTGTGAGTAATTGGGAGAGAAGGCAGGCCAGGCTTTAAATCCCCCCTAATCTGATGAGTTATTTCTGGCTTCTCTGGCTTCTCCTCCGCTGTGAGGAAAGTGAGCACTTATGTTCCCTTAGCGTCCTCCTCCTCCCTCTTCTCAGTAAGTGAAATAGGTCATTTGGAATAGGCCACGGGACAGGATTGTCATCTGCAGTGGTCTTCAATGTGTGATGCCCCAGACCAACAGCCTCAAAGCCACCAGGAGAGACTTCCCTGGTGGTCTAGTGGCTAACACTTTGCCTTCCAGTGTAGGGGGTGCAAGTTTGATCTCTGGTTGGGGAGCTAAAAGCTCACACGCCTCTCGGCTAAAAAGCCAAAATGTAAAACAGAAGTGACACTGTAACAAAAATTCAATAAAGGCTTAAAAAGAAGTGGTCCACATCAGTTCAGTTCAGTTGCTCAGTCATATTCGGCTCTTTGCAACCCCATGAACTGCAGCACACCAGGCCTCCCTGTCCATCACCAACTCTCAGAGTCCACCCGAACCCATGTCCATTGAGTTGGTGATGCCATTCAACCATCTCATCCTCTGTCGTCCCCTTCTCTGCCCACCTTCAATCTTTCCCAGCATCAGGGTCTTTTCCAGGGAGTCAGCTCTTCGCATCAGGTGGCCGAAGTATTGAAGTTTCAGCTTCAGCGTCAGTCCTTCCAGTGAACACCCAGGACTGATTTCCAAGGTTGGATCTCCTTGCAGTCCAGGGGACTCTCAAGAGTCTTCTCCAACACCACAGTTCAAAAGCATCAATTCTTCTGCACTCAGCTTTCTTCACTGTCCAGCTCTCACATTCATACATGACCACTGGAAAAACCATAGCCTTGACTAGACGGACCTTTCTTGGCAAAGTAATCCACAAAGTGGTCCACATGAAAAACATATTAAAAAAATGCCACCTGGGAATGTCTTAGAGACATAATTTTTTTCATTCCAATCCAAATCTACTGTATTCAAAGAGGAAGTGGGGGTGAGAGGGTGGGGAGTTCGTTCTTAGAGCCTGTGGTTTATCAAACTCTCCAGGTGATTCTGTTGCAAGCTGAAGGTTGAGAAGCACTGTCTTAATCGAAAAGAGACTCAGGGGCATTCAAGAATAGGGGAAATTCACATCGATCTCTGGAGACAGGGTTGACTATTTCGCATGGCAGTTTAGGCTCCGAATCTTGAGGCCCTGGAGATGTCCCCACTCTGCCTCTGTGCTCTGTGGAAAGAAAAGGAGGAAAGAGAAGGAGTCATGGTAGGAGTGACTTGGAGTGAATTGGAGTGGTAGAAATGGAGACAGCTTGAGTAAGACATATGGGGTTATAAGGAGGAAGGGAAAAATGACAGGGCTGTAAAAGTGTGCATTGAGACTTCCCTGGTGGTCCAGTGGTCCGTGCTCCCAACGCAGGGGACTGGGGTTCAATCCTTGGTCAGAGAACTAGATCCCACATGCCAAAACCAAGAGGTGTGTGTGTGTGTGTGTGTGTGTGTGTGTCATGCTGCAACTAAAGATCCCATGTGCTGCAATGAGGATCCAGTGAAGCCAAATTTTAAAAATATAGATACATACATATGTATATATATGTATAATACATTCAAGACATTCCAGAAGATGGCCCACAATCCTATATCTAAGACTTAATGTATCTTTAGAGATGAGATATTTAATTTTTATGAAAATTTAAAAAAATCATTTCACTGCTTTGGTTTCCTTTTTTAATACTCAAAAAACAGTAAGAATTGTTCTGTTTGGCAAAAATTGCTTTGAACATGAAAATGTTTTATTTAATTCAACAACATCTGTAACACATTTTTGCTTGTATTTGTACTTGAGAACATTCTTATTTGACTCTGAGGAGGAGGCCTTTCTTCATCCTCTTAGGAAAAATTGTTTTCTGTCTCTAACATCTGGCTCATCGCTGCAGTGGGTTCTCCTCCTGACTCTCATCTTTGATGAATGATAACCACATGTCTGTCCTATATCTATGGGTGTAACTGGATCTGAACCCCATTCCAACTGTGTAAAGACATACACCAAAGGAAGCTGCCGCTGCTGCTGCTTTGGCCAGGACGAGGGAAGGGGATAGACTACCTCACAGCATTTTCACTGTGTGTGTTGCGTGCCCAGTAGCTCAGTCATGTCTGACTCTTTGTGACCCCCTGGACTGTAGCCTGCCAGGCTCCTCTGTCCATGGAATTATCCCAGCAAGAATACTGGAGTGGGTTGCTGTTTCCTTCTCCAGAGGATCTTCCCAACGCAGGGATTGAACCTGAGTCTCCTGTAGCTCCTGCATTGGCAGACGGGTTCATTACCACTGAGCCACCTGAGACTCTGCCTGTCAGTACAGGAGACATAAGAGACACAGATTTGATCTCTGCGTTGGGAAGATGCCCTGGAGTAGGAAATGGCAACCCACTCCAGTATTCTTGTCAGAATAATCTCATGGACAGAGGAGCCTGGCAGGCTATAGTCCATGGGGTTACAAAGAAGTTAGACAGGACTGAATGATTGAGCACACAGACACATTTTTTCAAAGCATAGAGACAAGGAAATTAGATCTATAAAGATCTCAGTAACTTGCCAAAGGAAATGTAAATTAAAAAATTTTAGAGAGTAAATTTTGATTTTATGTCCATAAATCTAATCCATAGCTAATAGCATAAGTGAAGAAAATGCTTTCTTAAAAATATGCCTAATCTTGTTTCCTGGTTACGGTAACAGGGCACTTGTACCTTTTCATGTCTTAGTATGCGAAGTGTTGCATCATCGCTTCGCTGCCTCTGATTTGCTGAGTGTAACTTGTGTGAAGAGCATATGCATCACCTTCCTATACAACACAGATGATTCGATTTCTTTTTGATCTTTTTCTTATTAAAATTTTTAATCCAGAAATAAAATTGAGAAGAAATTGAGGTTTCTTCTTCAGCTGAAGCTGCTAGGTTTGCCAGCTTTAGCAAATAAAAATAGAGGGTGTTTAACTTTGAAATCAGATAAATGATAAATAGGGTTTTGTTTTTTGTTTAAGAATGTCCCATGCAGTATTTGAGACATATTTTTATTAAACATTTTTTTCTTATCTGAGATTTAAGCGTAACAAGATGTCCTGTATTTTAATTTCAACCCTGAATTCCTAGTAACTCTAGAATTATGTCTAACCGTTACAGTCATTGCAAATTGCTGGAGCTGGCCACCCCCACCCCAAATTTATTTATTTATTTGTTTATAATTTGTGGCCTTATCTTGCAGCATGTGGGATCCTAGTTCCCTGACCAGGGATTGAACCCACACAGCCTATATTGGTAGCCAGAGTCTTAACTGCTGGACCATTGGGGAAGTCCCTGAGCTATTAATTAAAAGTTTCCTGAATTATTTATAGCTTCTGCCACAGTGGCTCAGATGGTAAAGAATTTGCCTGCAATGCAGGAGACCCAGGTTCAGTCCCTGGGTCGGGAAGATCCCCTGGAGTAGGAAATGGCTACCCACTCCACTATTCTTGCCTGGAGAATCCCATGGACAGAGGCACCTTGCAGGCTGCAGTCCCTGGGGTTGCAAAAAGTCAGACACGATTTACCAACAGTTAAGATTAGATTGACTGTGGGCTATCTATAGTTTTAAGCACCCACTGTTTTCACTCCTCAAGAAATCAGATGAGAAAGCAAGGAATGAGAGTGTTAGCTTATAGGGATCATCCTGAAGACATTCTATATTTTGTACGCAATAATTTTTGAATAGGTAATACATTCACACCTCTTTTTTCCCCTCTGTTTTAGGTTTTCTAAGCTTATAATAAGTGACCCATTGGTGTATTTTTTTTTTTGATTGTGACGAAATATACATAACTTAAAATTTGCCATCTTAACTCCTTTAAGTGTGCAGTTTAGGGGCATCAAGTACATTGACATTATTGGGCAACTACCAGCACCGTCCACCTTCAGAACCTTTTTTGTATTGCGAAAGTGAAACTCCACACCTATTAAACATTAACTCCTCATTTCCATTTTATTTTCTGATTGTATGAATTTGATTGCTCTAGGTGCTCCCATCTTTTGGCTATTGTGAATAATGCTATGAACATGGGTGTAGAAGTTCTTTGGTTGTATATTTCTGGAAATATCTGGATGGAAATTTCTGGATCCAGGATGGATGGAAATTTCTGGATCCTATGATGATCCCAGATTTCCTTTTATTCTGAGGGTACTGCTGTAGTGTTTTCTATGGCAGCTGTGACATTTTACTAAGTTCTCATCAGCAGTGCACGAGGGTTCTAGTTCCGCCACATCCTCAATGACACTTTCATTTTCTAGGTTGTTTTGATTGTAGCTGTCCTAACAATCAGGACATCTGTGAGGGATCCACTTCTTATTTTGTTCAGTCCTCATCAGACAGGATGATGAGCATATTTTAGGTTCTTGAGATAAGCTTTTTGAATAGAAGTGCATTTTGATGTTTTTGTTGTGTCATGCTGTCTCCCGTAGTTAAAAGAGAGAGAGTATTACTACCTCTTTCCATGTCTTTAAGTAGTCTCTTTGCCACCCCATTGACTGTAGTCCACCAGGCTCCTCTCTCCATGGGATTATCCCAGCAAGCATACTGGAGTGGGTTGCTGTACCCTCCTCCAGGGGATCTTCCCAATTCAGGGATTGAACCCACGCCTCCCCTGTCTCTTGCATTGGCAGGTAGATTCTTAATCATTAGTGCCACCTGGGAAGCCTTAAATAGTAGTAAACTTAAAACTTGAAATTCTTGCAGTCCTCAGAGAAGGAGCTTTCTTCTCATTTTGTTGATGAGGATTCGGAAGCTTGGTGATCTTTGCTACCTTTGCATAGGGAAAAGCTGAGCACCTGATCGGGCTGAGCAGGGAGCTACTGAGTCATTCCAATCCACATTCTTCCCATCTGGAGAGGAAACGCTTTCTTTCTGTGTTCCTATTTTATGACAGGTTCCCATAACATTTATCACTTATTCTGTGGCTGACTTAAGGCTTATTCTATGTGAATTGCATATTAGATACAGAAATAATTCAAACTTATTTTATTCTTCTTACCTTCTCTTAATCAACCTTTGGCATCTGTGGGCTTAAACATATTTCAACTTGGACTTCCCTGGTGGTTCAGTGGTTAAGACTGTGTGTTTCTACTGCAGGGGACATGGATTTGGTCACTGGTTGAGGATATTCCATATGCTGTGTGATATAGCCAAAAAAAAGTATTTCAGCTTGATTTCACAATTAATTATTACTTTATGATTAAATTGAACATTATCATATATATGGCATGTAGCAAATACCTCTACAACATCTTCTGAAAATATTTTATAGGTACCTTATTTAACAGAAGTCATTGTTAGAATTTTGAGTTTTCACACTTTTAAATGGCTCCAAGAGTCAGTGATTTTTTAGATTTTTTGGTTTTTCTGAATTGTTGAGTGTTATTTTGGCCTACAGTGGTTTCTTTTAAACTAGTTTATTCTGATTTCTCTCTGTGCTTTGAGATTTTGAATGGCTAACTTTGCATGAAACAAGCTTACACTGGGACCATCTGGTGTATCAAGGTGACTGATTCTCAACTTATTTGATTAAATGTTTCTTTCTCAAATATTCTCTGCTCTATGCATAGGCACATATTTACCTTCACCTAGATATCTTGGATCGTATCTTCGATTTAAGACAAGGTCATTGCTTCTCAGTTTTCGGCTCCTTGTTTCACAGAATCTGATGGCGACAGTCATTTCAGACAAATTATAAAATCATGCCACAGTAAAACCTCTTTTGTACTTTGTTCCAACTTGCCAGTATTAGTACAAGAAATGTGACGCTAAACTCTTCTTGTTTATGAATCCTGAATACTGGGGTTTGAAATTCTTCCAAGTGCTGGGTTGGATTTTTGGCCAAGTTAGCATCAGGATTTGTGCAGGCTCCTGTGTCCTGTTAGGCCTTCCTCCCTGACTGCGCCTACGGGAAGCTGTGTGGGTGGCTGAACGTTAGTTTGCCGTTCAGTTCCCAGCATGGCTGTCTGACCTTGGGAACCAGCACAGCACAGTGTGGGGAAAGCACTGCAGTAAAAGGCGGATGACCCCAGGTGCCTTTGGTTTTGAGTTAGCCCTTTCATCGCTCTGTATTTCCTGATTTTAAATAGTACCATCTGCCCTGTTCTAATTACCTCACTGCTTACTGTTGTAAAGATAGATATTATTTACAAAGACTTCCTGTAAATTCAAAAGCCCTATATACAGATAATTTTTACATATTAATTTAGAGAAATGGGTTGATGTACCATCTACTTAGGGCTTCCTTGGTGGCTCTGGAGAGTTCATAAAGAATCCTCCTCAATGCAAGAGACATGGCTTCAGAGGGTTTGATTCTGGGGTCGGGAAGATCTCCTAGAAAGGCAAATGACCCTGCACTCCAGTATTCTTGCCTGAAATCTCATGGACAGAGGAGCCTGGTGGACTGCAGTCCATGGAGTTGCAAAGAGTCAAACATGACTGAGTGACTCAACAAACCACCTATTTAAGATGAGAGAATTAAACTAATTTATATTAAATGGTGTTTTTACAATTTCAAGATGTTTTGCATATAGGTCTCGTTTGAACATTTTAGCACTGTTGTGAAGTAGGAAGAGATGCTGATATGACCAGACCTATTCTGGGAATAAGGAAACTGGGGATGTTGGTACCCTGGCTGACATTCATTCCAACATCAGGAGCCTCAGGGTTAAGATCCCAGGGCCTCTCTGCAGCCCTGGGTCACTGTCATCACCTCTGCTCTCTGTTCTTGCTCCTGAATAGGTGGAGGAAAGCCAGCACTTGGTGGTTTTGTTATCTTCTTTCAGCTGAGCCCTGTAACAGAGGTGAAGATAGAGCTGCTTGGGTTGAAGCTAGAGACAGGGGACTGAGGGACCTGCAACTTCAAACCTGGAGCCATTGCGCTGGATTTTGTCTCTGGCTTCTCCCTGTGACCATTCTATGAGTTTCAGGAGCCAGCAACTTTTCTTCATATGATGCTTCTAGTAGCTTCTTGTATCAGAAATTTACACTTCTGGTGACCAAGAATACATACCAGGAATGGCTCAATAGCAGAATCTGTTTGGAAACAGGGGAGGGATGTGGTTATTTGCATAGCAAACATCTTTACTTGGATTAGCCATTTAATTGGGGGGGGCAGAATAGTAACATGGTGGAAGGAGTTTCTGGAACAGGTAGGACAGGAAGGCTTGGAATTACTTTGGACTCTTATATTATTTGACTTGACTTGTTTCCCAAAGTAGATTGTTCTTTAGGACTTCTCAAGGACCTTATGTAAAGCTTATTTATATATCTCACAAGGGCCTACAGGGTGTCCTGCAAATATTTGAGTGACCAAATGAATAAAATCTAGAGAAAAGTACTGGAATAGTTCAATAGTTTATCTTTTTTAAAAACTTAATTGTTAATTGGAATATAGTTGGTTTACAACGTGTGTTAGTTTCCTCTGTACAGTACAGTGAGTCAGTTATACATATATACATATCCACTGTTTTTTCAGATCCTTTTCCCATGCAGGTCATTACAGAGTATTGAGTAGAGTTCCCTGTACTATACAGTAGGTTCTTATTAATTATTAATATCAATTTTATATACAGTAGTATGTACGTATCAATTGCAGCCTCCCAATTTATCCTTCTTCACTATCCCCTTGGTAACTGTAAGCTTGTTTTCTATGTCTGTTACTTTATTTCTGTTTTGTAAACAAGCACATCTGTACCATTTTTTTTTTTTTTAGATTCCATACATAAGCATATTTCAGTGTCCTATCTTTCTGCCTTTTCATACTGTTCATGGGGTTCTCAAGGCAAGAATACTGAAGAGGTTTGCCATTCCCTTCTCCAGTGGACCTTGTTTTGTCAGAACCCTCCACCATGACCCTTCGTTTTTGGGTAGCCGTAAATGGCATGGCTCATAGTTTCATTGAGTTAGACAAGACAGTGGTCCATGTGATCAGTTTGATTAGTTTTCTGTGATTGTGGTTTTCATTCTTTCTGCCCTCTGAAGGCTTGTGGAAGCTTCCTGATGGGAGAGACTGACTGTGGGGAAAACTGGGTCTTGTTCTGATGGGCGGGGCCATGCTCAGTAAATCTTGAATGTAATTTTCTGTTGATGGGATGGAGTTTTGTGACATTGGACAGGAGGCAGGGATCAGGACCATCCCCAAGTGAAAGAAATGCAAAAAGGCAAAACGGTTGTCTGAGGAGGCCTTGCAAATAGCTGAGAAAATACGAGAAGAGAAAGGCAAAGGGGAAAAGGAAAGATATACCCACCTGAAGGCAGAGTTCCAAAGAATAGCAAGGAGACATATGAAAGACTTCCTCAGTGATCAATGCAAAGAAATAGAGGAAAACAATAGACTGGGAAAGAATAGAGATCTCTTCAAGAAAATGAGAGATACCAAGGGAGCATTTCATGTAAAGATGGGCTCAATAAAGGACAGAAATGTTATGGACCTAACAGAAGCAGAAGAGATTAAGAAGAGGTGGCAAGAATACATGGAAGAACTATACAAAAAAGATCTTCACCACCCAGATAACCACAATGATGTGATCACCCACCTAGAGCCAGACAGACATCCTGGAATGTGAAGTCAAGTGGACCTTAGGAAGTATCACTATGAACAGAGCTACTGGAGGCAATGGAATTCCAGTTGAGCTATTTCAGTCCTAAAAGATGATGCTGTGAAAGTGCTGCACTCAGTATGCCAGCAAATTTGGAAAACTCAGCAGTGGCCACAGGACTGGAAAAGGTCAGTTTGCATTCCTATCCCAAAGAAAGCCAGTGCCAAAGAATGTTCAAACTACTGCACATTTGCACTCATCTCACATGCTAGCAAAGTAATGCTCCGAATTCTCCAAGCCAGACTTCAACAGTACATGAACCGTGAACTTCCAGATATTCAAGCTGGTTTTAGAAAAGGCAGAGGAACCAGAGATCAGATTGCCAATATCTGCTGGATCACCAAGAAAGCAAGAGAATTCCAGAAAAACATCCACTTCCTTTATTGACTATGCCAAAGCCTTTGACTGTGTGGACCATAACAAACTGGAAAATTCTTCAAGAGCTGGGAATACCAGACTACCTTACCTGCCTCCTGAGAAATTTGTATACAGGTCAAGAAGCAACAGTTAGAACTGAACATGGAACAACAGACTGGTTCCAAATTGGGAAAGGAGTACGTCAAGGCTGTATATTGTCACACTGCTTATTTAACTTATATGCAAACTACATCGTGCAAAATGCTGGGCTAGATGAAGCACAAGCTGGAATCAAGATTGCCGGGAGAAATATCAATAACCTCAGATATGCAGATGACACCAGCCTTGTGGCAGAGAGTGAAGAGGAACTAAAAATCCTCTTGATGAAAGTGAAAGAGGAGAGTGAAAAAGTTGGCTTAAAACTCAACATTCAGAAAACTAAGATCATGGCATCCAGCCCCATCACTTCATGGCAAATAGATGGGGAAACCATGGAAACAGTAACAGACTTTATTTTTTTGTGCTCTAAAATCACTGCAGATGGTGATTGCAGCCATGAAATTAAAAGACACTTGCTCCTTGGAAGAATAGCTATGACCAACCTAGACAGCATATTAAAAAGCAGAGCCATTACTTTACCAACAAAAGTCTGTCTAGTTAAAGCTGTGGTTTTTCCAGTGGTCATGTATGGATGTGAGAGTTGGACTATAAAGAAAGCTGAGTGCTGAAAATTGATGCTTTTGAACTGTGGTGTTGGAGGAGAGTCTTTAGAGTCCCTTGGACCGCAAGGAGGTCTAATCAGTCCATCCTAATGAAAATCAGTCCTGAATATTCATTGGAAGGACTGATGCTGAAGCTGAAACTTCCAATACTTTGGCCACCTTATGTGAAGAAGTGACTCATTGGAAAAGACCCTGATGCTGGGAAAGATTGAAGATGAGAGGAGAAGGGGGCAACAGAGGATGAGATGGTTGGTTGGCATCACCAACTCGATGGACATTAGCAAACTCTGGCAGTTGGTGAAGGACAGGGAAGCCTGACATGCTGCAGTCCATGGGGTCACAAAGAGTTGGACATGACTGAGCAGCTGAACTCAATTGACCGACATATAAGCATATCATATGATACTTGTCTTTTTCTGTCTGACTTCATTCAGTATGACAATCTTAGGTCCATTTGTGTTGCTGTAGATGCATTATTTTGTTCTTTTTTATGACTGAGTAATATTGCATGGATATGCATACCACATCTTCTTTGTTCATTCATCTGTTGGTGGACATTTAGGTTGTTTCCATGCCCTGGCTGGAAATATTGCTGGAATATTCGGGTATATGTATCTTTTAGAATTATGATTTTCTCTGAATACATGCCTAGGAATGGGATTAATGGATCATATGGTACTTCTATTTTTAGTTTTTTAAGGAACCTCCATATTGTTCTCCATAGTGGCTACCAATTTACATTTCCATGAGAAGTGTAGGAGGGTTCCCTTGTCTCCACACCCTCTTAAAAGGCCAGTTTAGCAGTAGACTTTATTCTAAGTTTTTTGAACACCAGTTACACATTAGACATTGTTTTAGAGACTCAGATAATATAGTAAGCAAAGCAGGTCCTATACTTTTGGAACTAGCATTTATGTTTTACTTTAGAAAATAGATACAAACATTGGGAAGAAATTAATTGATAAAGATGTTTATTCTAAATACAACCTGCTTGAGAAAATTGTTAGTGTATTTTGTATATTTGTCTTAATGAATCACATGTTAGGTACATGTTATAAAGTGATGGTAATGATGAATGTGTATGCAAATATATGTATGTCTATTTACCAGTAAATTAGATCACTAGCATCTGATTCTATGGATCGTACAGCTTACAGTTTTTCAGTTTTATCCTGAATTTTAGTGCAGAGAAGTTTATAAAGGATTCTTTGTGTTCTGTGAGCTTCATGTTATCCATTTATTGTTTAAAAAATATTTTAGTGTATAACAAAAATATTCATCAGATATGAATTAAGCAAACACTAAATTGAATTTAAATCTCAATATATCAGTGGGACAGTAGAAAACATTTCTCAGCAGGGCAGTTGCACAATTTAAAACTGGCTAGTATGTCATTGTTTTCTTAATCCTTTATTTTTCTTCATTTTTTTTATCAAAATACAAAAGCCAATAAGAAGGAGGTAAAGAATGTGTTCACACATTTCCTGATCTATTTATAAGTCATATCATTTTAGGATGTGTTCTAATGGATTTCACTTAAACATGTTGCTGGATAGTTTTAAGATCACATCTTAAGCCTTTATTCCTACTCTTGACAGCCTGTGTGGTATAGCAGTTTAGAGCTAAGACTGGCATCTGGTTCAAATCCCAGTCTGGCATTGATTGGGGGATGAAAGTGCACACTGGTGTTAAAGTCAGCTCAAAAATTGAATTTAGAAGTAGCAATAAGGCTGAGCCAGATGGAAGGTGTTGGTGCCAGGGGCACTTTGTGTGTGGCAGGGCATCATTTGCATAGACGTGGTTTGGGGATGCTTTTTCTTGAAGCTACAGCTGCAAACAGACTATAGGTCATTCATCTGGGAGGTGTCGACTTGGGCCTTTTAAGTCTGTAGCACTGCAAACAGTGAGCAGGTCCTTAGTGGGGTGGGAATTCAGAATCCAAAGTTAAAGAGACAATGGGAATAGAAGAGAAGGATAAAAGTTAGTGAAATCTCTCTGGGATGGACAGTTATCCACAACAAAGGTATAGAATAGACAACTGAAAACGATACAGTTTTTATAGCCTTGAAGAAACTAGAGGGGCACATGAGTAGGGCCTTATAATCTGTATCTCTAGGCATGGTGCTTTTTATAAACTGGTTGAGATTCCCTAAAGTATATTATCTTGGTGGAAGGAAAGGAATGCCTAGAAATTTGAATAGTTTTATTTCTAGCTCTTGTTTTTTCATTTTCTGAGCAGCTGTTTCTTATGATTAAGGATTTAGAAGATTAGACATACTATTTCTGTAATATTTACTCATATATATATGTTATTCTGACCATTGAACATAAAGCTGTAAACTGGACATTGTAGATAGTCTTTTAGAAAAAAAATTCACCTTCCTTCTTTCTACGCAACTTCCGTCATTATTACTTGTCCTGTCATAGTCTTTTACATTGCCACCAGAGTCGTCTTTCTGGTTGTTTTACTTTCTTAAAATAGAACCTCTTTTGGTGTTTCCCTGTTTTCCATAAACCTAAGCCTGAACTCCTTGGTCTGTTTTCTGGCTTGGTTGGATATCGTTCAGTGGTACGCCTGTGTGTGTGTGCTGTTTTTAAAACTCTGAAGTGTCTTCTCCTGTTCTCTCAATATTTTGAGGCAATACCAACTCCTGATTTCTGAGATAATCAATCCTTAAACACTTATATTGTTCAGCTCACACCATTTTCTTGACCTCTATAATGCTCTCTTCTCCCCTGTTTAGAATCTTCTGCTTTAAGACCTAGCTTAAATGTCACCTCCCCTGTGAAGCCTCCCTAATTTAATCCAAGATGAGAATTAATGAAATGTTCCTTTCTTTATGAATTTTCTGCCACAATCCTCAGAAGAACACAACAGAATCCAGAGTAGCTACAATATTATTATCTCATTAGATTGGCAAAGAAACAATATTTGACCCTATACTCAGGCAGAAGGGAAATGACCCTGCAGACAACTCAGATCTGTGAAAAAAGAAGGAAGAACACAAGAAATGGTAAAATAATGTGGGTAAACACAAATATGATTAGTGTTACACATTTAATTGTAACCAGACAGGTGTTTTAGTTAGTTGTAAGCATGATAGTATTAATCCCTAGACTAGGAGGAGTGATGATGGTAGCTGATGCATGTTTGCATCCTAGAACAGTGCCACTGATACACATAGGCAGGTAGATATTTGATATACTCATACAGATATATGTGTATTCAAGAAATGTTTTAGTGCCTACACGTGGTAGGAACTTCAGTAGATAAGAGGCAAGTAAAAGAGGATCCCTGCTGTGGAGCAGTTCAAAGTTTAATATACAAACAATTATCTTCTAATCAGAAAAGTAGATGCCACAGGAGAGGCACAAATAGAGTCCAGAAGGAGAAATATCACCACCTACATACTTAAGCTGTTTTTCTGTCCATATAACAAAAGTGATTTCCAATATGACTAAGTTTTAAGAACAGGCAGATCACTGATTAGATTAACAAAGAAGAAACAAATCATAAAATATAGCAAAAGATTTGAGGATTTTTTCTCTTATTTGTTGCAAATTCTCCTGGACATATAAGGATCACGTTATCAGATTCTCTTTCATAAGCTTTATTGCTCTTAATTTGACTTTGTGTACAGTACATCCAATTGTCCTTTCGCACCTAGTTTTTTGTTCCACTAATTTCATACTATGACAATCTGCCTTAAAGCAAGAGGCATCCTTTTCCCCATTCACTTTAGTGATTATCATGGTTTTTATATTTATGATAAACTAAGGATATGTTTTATACAGTCATTATGGTAATTTTATAAAGGCCAAATAGCCACTGTGTACTTTAGAGTTTTAAACTTGTACAACTGCCAACAGCTTCTAACACAGATGGAGGAATGACATGGTCACCCAAACCATCTTGCAGATGACAGTGATAAGAGCAGAGGAAAATAATAATTAAAAATAAGAAACTATAATTATTTAAAGATTCTGGAATGTATTATAGAGCAGAGAGAAAATGAGGAAAATTCAATCTCAGAAAACTGACTGGAGGGGTTCAGAATTGTGAGTTTGTAGCTTTCTGGTGCAGTAGTGCTTTTTTCTGTAATAACTGCAGTGACATATTGCAGCCTCACTAGCTAAAAGGAGCAGAGATCAAAGATCAGGGCTGGAAAAGCATCTGGAAACTTAAAGGGAAACCCTAGCAGCAACAGAATCATTGAAAATATTTATCTCAATGCATATACATCTATGGGAGACTCCAGGGAGCCTGGTCAAAAAGATCCTGTGAAAATAAGTAGAGACTAGAGAGGAAATTACTTACCTCTTAAAAGACAGAGCTATGAGGAGCCATGTCTGTGAAGGTCATGCTTGTTTTAACTGAGTGTTTCTCAACAGTGTTGAAGCTTATGGACTTGAAATGTCAGAGAAAGCTGGAAAATTTGAGTAAACATTATAAAATCAAGAAAATCACAGCAGTTCAGCCTCATCTTTGCCAGAGTCTTTGGCTTCCTGACAAATTACACAGCACAGGTGAGATCCTCAGTGGTTAATCTAAGATCATTTTTGGTGGGAAGCCACAAGAACAAAACAAGCTATCAGCAGCTGCCCGCCACGTACAGAGGCACATACAGGAGGCACATACAGATTTTGCAGGGGGTATTCATGTTAGTTAACTGCCTACTCAAACAGAAGACCAATAATCCTCAGAGGAACATAACAGAAGCCAGAGTCATTACAGTATATCATCCCACTAGACAAGCAAAGAAACAAGAACATTTGGCCGTCAAGAAAAATTTCAGGTAGAAGGAAAATGACCTCAGAAGCAAATCGTATCAATAGGAAGAAAGAATATCAGAAATTATAAATACGTGGGTAAATATAATATAAAAGATAATGATTATTTAAAGCAAAATTATAACTCTGTATTAGTGGGTTTATAATGTATAAAAATAATATAAGTGATAATAGCACTAAGGATGGAGGCAGGAGCAGATAAGTAGAAATACACTGTTGCGTGATTGCTATGTTTATCTGAATAAATTCAATATTAACTTTAGTTAAGGATATTTTAAAAATGCATATTTTATTTTTTATTTATATATTTCTTTGTGAGTTTTAAATTATTTTTACTTGAAGTATAGTTGATTTATAATGTTTCAGGTGTACAGTTTCACACTCATATACTTTCAGTTCTTTTCCATTATTGGTTATTACAATAAAATGTTGTCCTTTTCAGATTCTTTCCCACTGTAGGCTATTACACAATAGTGAATATAGTTTCTTGTCGGTTATCAGTTTTATGGGAAGTAGTATGTATCTCTTAATCTCAAATTCCTAATTTATCCCGCCCCTTCCTCTTTGGTAACTATGTTTGTTTCCTATGTCTGTGAATTTATTTCTGTTTTATAAATAAGTTCCTTTGTATCTTTCTTTTTAGATCCCACATATAAATGATACCATATGATATTTGTTTTTGTCTGACCTACTTCACTTACTATGATAATCTCTAGGTCCATCCATGTTACTGCAAATGCATTATTTGTTTTTTATGGCTAAGTAGCATTCCATCTTTATTCATTCACTTGTTGATGGACGTTTAGGTTGCTTCCATGTCTTGGCTATCGTAAATAGTGCTGCTGTGAACATTGAAATACGTGTACATTTTGAGTTACAGTTTTTGTCTTTTCCAGCTCTCTGCCCAGGAGTGGGATTGCTGGATTACATGGTAACTTTATTTTTAGTTTTTTACGGAACTTTCATACTGTTCTTTTTAGAACTACACCAATTTACATTCCTGCCAAAAGTCTAGGAGGGTTCCCTTTTCTTCACACCCTCTCCAGCATTTATTATTTTTTGATGATGGCCATTCTATAAGGTGACACTTCATGGTAGTTTTGGTTTGCATTTCTCTAATAATTAGCAATGTTGAGCATCTTTTCATGTGCCTCTTGGCCATAAAGATGCATATTTTAATTCCTAGAGTAGCTACAAAAATTATGTAGAGACAAGCTAGAAAGTCTACAGCAAAAATAAATTTGATTTAAAAAATTTTGATTAATAGAAAAGAAGGCAGGAAAGTAGGAAGAAAGGAATCAAACAATGATGGGACAAATTAACAAACACTAAAAGGCAGGCCTAAATATAATCTTATGAATAATTACATTAAATGTTAGCGGACCAATCAAAAGCAGAAATTCTAAGGCTAGCGAAAATAACAAAGGCTGACTAATGCTCTCATGAAAGATGCGTTTGTAATAAGAAGGTACAATTATATTAGCAGAAAAGACTGTAGAAAGATAGACCAGGCAAATAGTAAACAAAAGAAAGTTGGCCTCTTTGCCCAACATGGAGTGCTAACTATAAGGCTGGTGTAAGATTAGATCTGCTGGGGCCTCCACATTGGGGCGGGGGGCGCAGTGTAAAAGTCATCTCATGCTGAGAAAAGCGGTGCTGAGAGGTGAAAAGAAAAAAATGTTGGGATGGGAGTAGATTTCAAAATAAGAAGTAATATTAGTGGTAAGGAGGCGTATCTCATAATAACAAAATGGTTGATATAATAGGAAGATGTAACAATTATAAATGTATCTAATAATAAGGTTTCAAAATGTAAGAAATCAAAACTGGCAAAACTGAAGCGAGAAATAGATGTATCATAGTTGACACATCTCTTGTAACTAACAGAACCAGACCAAAGAAATCAGTAAAGATATGGAAGAGCAAACTAACATTCAAAGCCATCTTAATCCCATTGATACTTGTGGAACACAATATTCAGCTGTAGAATACTCACTATTTTCAAGTGCATATAAAATCTTCCCCAAGATAGCCCATATACTGAACTACAAAATATGTTTTAATAGATTTCGAAAGATTGAAAGCTTACAGAATATGTTCTCTGACTGAAGTGGAGTTATATTAAAAATCAACAATAATAAAAATCTAAGAAAGCCCCAAGTATCTGGAAATTCAGTACCTTGCTGCAAAACATTCATGAGTCAAGAAATAAAAAGGAAGCTTAGGAATATTTTGAACTAAGTGATAAGACAACATATCAAAAAGAATATTATGCTAGGTGCAGTCATAGTAGTCCTTAGAAAGAAATTATAGCTTTAAATATTTGTTAGGAAAGAGGAAAAAAAAAAGTTTAAAATATTGACCTAAGCTGGAGAAGGCACTGGCAACCCACTCTAGTACTCTTGCCTGGAAAATCCCATGGATGGAGGAGCCTGGTAGGCTGTAGTCGATGGGGTCACTAAGAGTTGGACATGAATGAGTGACTTCACTTTCCCTTTTCCCTTTAATGCATTGAAGAAGGAAATGACAACCCATTCCAGTGTTCTTGCTTGGAGAATCCCAGGGATGAGGGAGCCCGGTTGGCTGCCGTCTAAGGGGTCGCACAGAGTCGGACACGACTGAAGCGACTTGGCAGAAGCAGCAGCAGCAGCGGCATGCTTTCATGCCTTAGGAGACCATTTAGCAGTCAAAACAGAAGGATAGGCTGTATTGTGGTAACAAAGAACCCCAAGATCTTAGTAGCTGTATCCACCAAAGTTTGTTTTTTACTCCCTGGTGGCTTAGACAATAAAGAATCTGCCTGCAGTGCAGGAGACCTGGGTTTGATCTCTGCGTAGGGAAGATACCCTGGAGAAGGGAATGGCTACCCACTCCAGTATTTTTGCCTGGAGAATCCCATGGACAGAGGAGCCTGGTGGGCTACAGTTCACGGGGTCACAAAGAGTCAGACACGACTGAGTGACTCACACTTTGATTTTCTGTCCAATGGGAATTGGGTTTCTGCTCATCCTAGACACTCAGGTCCCCAGGCTTATGGGCTCTACAGCTGTACATGTGCTCCCAAGCAGCCAAGGAGGGCAAAAGTGTCAGATCATGACCTGTCCCTCAAAACTTCCACCTGGAGGTGACACATATCATTGGCTTAAATAGGTTCTGTGGCCACACCTTACGGCAAAGAGAAAAGGATATGCAGTCTTGTTGGGAACCTAGGTGGTTTGATGGCTTGGTTGCTAAGCTGTGTCTGATTCTTTGCGACCCTGTGCGCTGTAGCCCACCAGGCTCCTCTGTCCTTGGGATTTTCCAGGCAAGAATACTGAAGTGGGTTGCCAGTTCCTTCTCCAGGGGATCTTCCCCACCCATGGATTGAACTTGGTTCTTCTGCCTTGTAGGCGGACTCTTTACCAACTGAGCCACTAGGGAAGCCCTATAGCCTAGAAGGGAGAGAAATGGAGTATTTGTGAACTACTCAAGAACTCTTACGAGGGGGATGAGAGGTAAACCATAAAACAGCGTTAAAATATATGAATGAGAGTTCCTCAGCCTGAAGCTTGGATGGGGTGGCTAGAAACCCTTCCCAAAGTCACTCTGAGAGGTCTCCTAGAGCTTCATAGATTATAGCTGTAAAACCTCTACTTTAAAGAAAACCTCTAGCCTAACAATCTGGAGAACTAGTTTTAGGTTTCAAAGATGTGTACCCAAAACATTGAGCTGAATTGATTTCACATTAGACATTGTCATTTTTTAAGCAATTCAGTGACTCTGTTGAACTTTTATATTACTTCTTACCCTTGGTATTTTATCTTAAGAGACTTACCCAGGAAGTTATGGAAGAAGACTAATTATTATATACTATATATTACCGTTATGTTAACATACAGTATTAATATAACATTGTTCTTTGTGCTATAGTAAGTTAGATGATTATTAGGGTAAAATAACTATACTGTTACAAGAGCTGTAGAGACAGTGAATTATTTATTTATTTATGGTTGTGCTGGTCTTCGCTGCTGCACGGGTTTTCTTTAATTGCGATGAGCCAAGGCTGCTCTTTGTTGCGATGGGAGGGCTTCCCACTGCGGTGGCTTCTCCTGTTGCAGGCATGGGTTCGAAGTGCAGGAGCTTCAGTAGCTGTAGTGCGCAGGCTCAACCGCCCACGAACATGTGGCTTCCTCTGGGTCAGGGTTCACATCTGTGTACCCAACATTGGCAGGCAGATGGTTAACCACTGCACCACCACGGAAATCTACAGTGAACTTTTAAAACTATGTTTTATTTTAATTTTTTGACAGTGTACTTTACCCCAGCTTTATTGAAGTATAATATGTATACAAAGTGCATGTAATTAATGTGTGTAATTTGGTGAGTTTGGACATATATGTACACTTTTGTGACTGTGACTACGATCCAGGTCATAAACATATCTGTCACCTTCAAAAGTTTCTTTGTGTCTTTTTTTGATTTTGTTTTTTTTCTTTCCTTCTTCCCTTCCTAATAAGAACACCTAACATGAGATCTAAAAATTAACGTATTTCTAACTGCACGATTTCTTACTGTCAACTATAGGTTATAGGCAGTATGTTGAACAGCAGATCTTTCGAACTCCCTCTTCTTGTGTACCTGTAACTTTGCATCTTTTAATCAATATGCTAGGGGCTGGTGGTGATATGGGTGGTATTTGGTGTATGGTAGGGCTCGTCAAAGCTCAGATCCTGGCTTGCTGTATGCTTTGCCTTCTTGTGGAGTTCCTGGGACAGCATACACCAGGAAAATTGTAATTTGAGAAGCCAAGTGCTATCTCTTAATAGCCAGGAGGCTGTGCTGGAATGGTTTAAATCTGTATCATGGGACCAGTGAAGTTAAGTGCTTCAGCATGTATAATAAGCTCAGAACATCCAATTCCCAAGTGAACAGAGTCCTATTACCCTCTCTGATGGACAGAACCAGGAAAAGATGTGGCTTTCCATCTTTATGTCTTTGAACCCTCTAAAGGTGCCGTGACCTGGCCACTTGGTTATTGTTGTCCTGGGCTTTGGCCAGTAAGATTAGCAAATTCTCCTGGGTTGGGGATAAGTGGGGGCAGATAGAGCTTGGCAATAGATGGATCAGACAGAGGTGTATGTAAGGTGGGAAGAGGGGCAGAGGTGCTAGCTCCTTCTAACAAGATTTTAAGGAGCTTTTCCCCCAAGGCGAACTATGTCTTTCTTTTAAATTTTTAAAACCTGTCTTCAGTTGAAAGGCGAAAATGAAGTGAAAGTCGATCAGTTTGGATTGCATATTCTCCAGGCCAGAATACTGGAGCAGGTAGCCTTTCCCTTCTCCAGGGAATCTTCTGAACCCAGGGATCGAACCCAGGTCTCCTGCATTGCAGGCAGATTCTTTACCAGCTGAGCCATAAGGGAAGCCCAAGAATACTGGAGTGGGTAGCCTATCCCTTCTCCAGTGGATCTGCCTGACCCAGGAATCAAACTGGGATCTCCTGCATTGCAGGCAGATTCTTTACCAGCTGAGCTATCAGGGAAGCCTGAAAGGGGAAAGGTTTTCCTTTATTCTGTCATGTATAATAAGCTTTACATATTTTTATCTTGTAATTTGTTATTTTTTAATCATTTATTATTCTATAATTTATCACTATGAGCAGTATTAAAGACAAATTTTCCTCCCATTTAAAAGTCTACATAGTATATACTATAAAACTTTATCAAAAGGAAGTTTTTTAAGTATTTTTAGACACTGTGAACTTGAAAATTTATTAAAATTGACCTTTTTAAAAATAAAATCTAACTATATTATGCCTAAACTTTATATGTCATTTATCAGATATTTTCTATCCCAATTAATAGTCAATGGTGGTGTCTAATGACCTATAAGTAAAAAAAAACTGTCAAAGAAAATTTGAGGAGCAGCCAGTAGATGGTAGCAAGGTATTACATTTGAAATGAAGCTCTGCCAAAGATGTACAATATTTCAGGTGCAATTTAACACTATTGTGATGAAATTACTTCATATTTCACTTATAAAGCTACCTTTTAATCAACAGCCAAATAGCTTTTAAGAAAATTCAGAGCAAGCAGTTTATTCTTTGCTTATAATCTGTATTTGCATTGTTTTAGGCATAGTAGCTTTGCAAAGGAGATAGCTAGCATTCTGCAGTTAGGAATAGGATACTGTAACTTTTCTCTCTTCTTTCCACAATGCTCAGTACAATGGAGGCACATGATTGCTCAAGTACTTGATCAGGAGTGTTTTAGTGCAGAAATAATTCAAATGTTTTAGTTATACTTTCTATTCAAAGTATAGTCCTGTAGATTCCTATACAATCTGTAAAGATACACATACGTGCCATGCACACCAACGTAGCTCAGTGACCATGCTGTGTAATGGAATTTTATATTAGAAACTTTACTATTTGAGCCTTCCATGCTCTGCTTCTACCCCATCTCTTCCCTGCTTTCAGCCAAACTTAATACAAGTGCTGGCTGCTTGCCCTTGTCTGTATTTCTTGCCAACCACTGATTACTCAGTTTGGCTTTTGCCCTTATTGTGCTTGTTATCAAACTGCTTCTGATGAGGTTTCCAGTATCTCCCTGTGGCTAAATCCAGGGGACACACTGTAGACCCTGTCTTCCTTGCTCTCAGCAACTTCTCATGCTGGATCCCTGGGCCTACCATGTGAGATTCTGTGTTTTCCTATTTGTTTTTCTTTTTCCAGCAGCAGCTGCTCAGCGTTCATGAGCTTCCTCCTCCTCTCCTGTCTGAGCTAATGTGGAGGTTCCTCAGGTCACAGTCGTCTCTGCAACTTTCTTTCAAGTCCCCCCTTCATGCCACCAGCTTATCTCTATCATTGTGGCTTTCCCCACCCGCCAGGAAAGCCCACCTTTGCATCTGGGTCACCCAGTCCTCTCTTAACTGTTTCTCTAATCTCCAGACTCACTTTCTCCCAGTCCCTTCTCTGCATCTCTCCAGAGAGAGCTTGTCAATAGCAACCTCGCTTCTCTTAGACCATTCGCAAAACTCTCCATTACCTTGAAGAGTTAATCTGAAATCCTTACCACTGCAGTGTCTATTCTAGCCCCACCTACATTGTTAGCTCAATCCTGAGCCCTTCTCCTCCATTCATTGTGCTCCAGCCCCAGTATCCAGATTTTCCATTTCAGCCCTTTGGCTAAGATCGTGTATAGTATGGGGGCTTCCCTGGTGGCTCACTGGTAAAGAATCCACCTGCCAGCGCAGGAGATGCAAGAGATGCGGGCTCAGTCCCTGAGTTGGGAAGATCCCTTGGAGTAAGAATGGCAACCCACTTCAGTATTCTTGCCTGAAAACTTCCATGGACAGAGGAGCCTACTGGGCTACAGTCCATGGGGTCACAAGAGTCGGACATGACTGAGCAACTGGGCACATGAACATCCTTGGCTAACTACCCACAGACCTTTCAGCAGTTCTCTTCCTGATTCTCTTTCAGGGCCCCCAACCTCATCTCAATTTAAATGTCTCTTCCTTAAGAACTCCTTCCCTGTCACCAAAGACAATCTCAGGTCCTCTTGTGACAAGTTCTCATTTCATCTGGCATTTATTTCAGAGCCTTTAACACAACTCCAGTTAAATAAAATTTTATGTCGTCATGTGTTTCGTCCTAGACTGTAAGCTGCTACTACCTGGCTCTCTGTTGTATCCTCAATCTTAGCAAAATCCCTGAAACAGACTAGGCTGGTATAAACATGTGATGAACTGCATTTAATAAATACCTCAGGAATCAGAAACATTTTATTCTCAATTTCCAAAGCTTAGCTTTTCATTGTCAAAGATTATGTATCAACTTCTCAGACTAATAACTTTAAGAATATTGTTACTGGAAGTTTATTCAGAATTATTTATGTCAAAATGAACTTTTTAGAGCCAAGTGTATTTTTTAAGAAGTGGCTTAAAAACTATGCTTATTGAAAGTTGATGGTTTTTATAGACTATGTACCACAATCTTTTCTTTTGGCCTTTTTAGCAGTCACTGGTAACTATGGATGGTATCAATTAGATGACTAGAAGAGTTTCAAATGCTGGGCATCCAAAGAAAAACTTCATTTGGAAGTTATATGTTAGTATATGTGTGAATTCTATACAGCCTAGCCCACATTTTCAGACATATTCCCAAATTAAATGAAAAAGACATTAAGATATTTGTATAAAGGCCCCAATTATTTTTAAAGTAAATAACAGTCCCAGTCAATTAGTCCTTGTAGATGATAATTACTTCTAAAAATAAACCTAACTTTTAACATCTAAATTTGAGCAAAGAAGAGCAGCAGTGACTCAACATTTTTCTTTTTTTAAACTGAAACTGTCTAGTTCAGCCCTCAATCTCAGAGCATTCTTTCCTTCTAAATCAACATCCGTGGATAGCTTTTCTTTTTGATTTTAGAATGATCTGTCAACCTGATAAGTATTGAATACCTCCCTGCTACACTACTCACAGTTATACTTTTCTGTAAGATACACTGTCTCCTCCATGATCAAATGTGGGAGAAGAGACAGGGGATGAGTGAAGAGGATCAGTGTGTGCCTGGAGGATCATTATTTTCAAGTATAGTGTAACCAGTCCCATAAGCCAGGCTGTAGTAATTAAGAACTCTCTTCTGATGGTGTCTAGCTTAATGTCTGTGCTACATTTTTCCGCATTAGGGAAATATAATATTTTGTTTTTTGGCTGAGCCATGAAGCATGTGGGATCTTAGTTCTCTGATTAGGGTTAGAACTCTCACCTCCTGCAGTGGAAGCATGGAGTCCTAACCACTGGACCACCAGGGAAATCTCAGAAATACAGGACTCTTGAAGAGAGTTATTTCTTGATTTGGTTCAGAGGATAAATGAAAACATTCTGTTTCCTGGTAAGGATATATATATTTACCTAGAAATCTATATACGATGGAGGAAAAAATATTCATAGCTTTACAATGACAGTTAAGGAATCTTGTTTCATGCTACATGAAAGCATTTTAATGAATGAACAGAGATGTAATTTAAATGCAGAAATAACATTTGGAACAATCTGCCATTTGTTGTCATTGTTTGTTTCTGTTGTATACCAATTCTCTTTGTTTAATGCTGTTGTATATACCCTAGAGGTGGTTTATTTTTTTCTGGGATCTTCTGTTAAGAGAATG
The DNA here is from genome assembly GCA_007570785.1 of Antilocapra americana. Classification (NCBI taxonomy): domain Eukaryota; kingdom Metazoa; phylum Chordata; class Mammalia; order Artiodactyla; family Antilocapridae; genus Antilocapra; species Antilocapra americana. Next base: position 9,885,392 of record ML663567.1, read on the forward strand.
GTCATGACTTATGTGACAGGTGCACAGCTAACACCATACTCAGTGATGAAAAGCTGAAAGCATTTCCTCTAAGATCAAGAATAAGACAAGGATGCCCACTCTCAGTGCTCTTATTCAACATAGTATTGAAGTCCTAGCTCCAGCAATCAGACAAGGAAAAGCAATAAAAGAAATCCAAGTTAGAATGGAAGAAGTAAAACTGTCACTTTTGGCAAATGACATAATACTATATATAGGAAACTATAAAGATGCCACCGAAAAGCTATTAGAATAAATTAATTCAGTAAAATTTCAGCATATAAAATTAATATACGCAAGTCCGTTGTCTTTCTATACATTAACAAAGAACTATAAGAAAGAGAAAATAAGAAAACCCATTTGCAGCCAAATCAAGAAGAATAAAATACCTTGTAATAAATGTAACTAAGGAGATTAAAAAAAATCTGTACTTGGAAAATTATATGATATTGATGAAATAAATTGAAGACAGCACACAAGAAATGGAAAGATTCTCTGTGTTCATGGGTTGGAAGAATCAATATTGTTAAAATGACCATACTACCCAAGGCAATCTAGAGATTCAGTGTAATCCTTATCAGAAACCAATGGCATTTTTCATAGAACTAGAAAAAATAATTCCAAATTTTTTTTTGTGTGTGTAAACACGAAAGACCCTGAGTAGCCAAAGCAACCTTGAGAAAGAAGAGCAAAGCTACAGGTATGATGAATCCTGTTTTCAAACTATGCTGCAAAGTTACAGTCATCGAAACAGTATGGTGCTGGCATGAAAATAGATACGTAGATCCGTGGAACAGAATATCGAGCCCCAAAATGAAATCACACGTATATGGTCAATTAATTTACAACCAGGGAGGTAAGAAAAACAATGGGGAAAAGAAAGCCTCTTCAGTAAAATGGTGTTGAGAAAACTGGATAGCTACATGCAAAATAATTCATGTTGGACTACTTTCTCATACCATATACAAAAATATACTAAAAATGGGTTAAATACTTAAATGTTAGACCTGAAAATTAAAAATCCCAGAAGAAAGTATAGACATTAGTCTTAGCAATATTTTTTTGGATATAACTCTTCAGGCAAAGGAAACAAAAGCAAAAATAAACAAATGGTACTATATCAAGTTAGAAAGCTCCTGCACCACAAAGGAAACTGTGAGAAAAATGAAAACGTCACTTATTGAATGGGAGAAGATATTTGCAAATGGTGTATCTGATCAGATACATCTAACAAACATAAACAAGCAGCTCAGGCCATCAGGGGAGATGAGCTGAATAGGCATTTTTCCAAAAGAAAGACATACAAATGACCAATAGGTGCATGAAAATATGTTCAGCATTACTAATTATCAGGAAAATGCAAATCCAAACCACAACGAGTTATCACCTCATGTCTGTCAGAGTGGCTATTAACAAAAAGACAGTAAGTAGCAAGTGTTGGCACGGGTGAAGAGAAAAGGGAATCCTCATACACTATTTGTAGGACTATAAATTGGTGTAGGCTTTATGGAAAACAATGGTGGTTCTTGAAAATTACAAATAGAACTGTCATACGATCTAGCAATTCCACTTCTAGACATTTTCCAAAGAAAACAAAGAGACTAATTCAGGAAGACTTATGCACCCCGATGTTCATTGCAGCATTGTTTACAGAAGTCAAGATGTGGTAGATAAATGGCTAAAGAAGATGTGTGTGTATGTGTGTATGTATGTTCTCACACACACAGTGGTTGATTACTCAGCCATACATAAGAATGAAATCTTGCTGTTTGCAACAGCATGGATGGACATAGAGGATATTATGCTAATAGAACTAAGAGAGAAAGACAAATCCTATATGGTTTCACTTATATGTGAAAGTTTTGAATGAAACAGAGATAGACTCAGAGATATAGAGAAGAAACCAGTGGTTGCCAGCGGTCGCTAGAAGGGAGATGTGGTGGGGATGAGTGAAAAGGTGAGAGAGGTTAAGAGGTACAAACTTCTAGTTACAAAATTAAAGAGATATACAACATGAGGATATAGTCAGTAATGTTGTAATATCTTTGTGTTTTGACAGATGGTAACTAGACTTATTGTGGTGATCATTTTGTAATGTATAGAAACACTGAATCATTATGTTGTATAGCTAGGACTAACATGGTGTGGCAGGTCAGTTAAACTTCAGAAAGAAAACAGAGAGAGAATGCCCATGCCTTATTATTCCAGTGCCAGTCTGATGGGCATAAATAAAACCAAGAAAAGAGAAATCATCTTACATTTGTTATTCCTTTCTCTAAAGAAAAATATAGACAAGCAAAACAGAAGTGTTGGATTATTCTTTTGGACTATATTTTATTGTTTTGTCTAGCATATTTTTGACTCTAGAAGTGATCTAGCCTGTTTTCATCTGTATAAATTTCATCTGGTCTTTATGTGTTTCTCCATCTAAGTTATTTTTTCTTTTATGTCCTTGAGAATATTAAATAACATTTATAATTGCTCTGTTAACATTTTTATCTGCTAATTCCTTCATCTCTGTTATTTCTGGATCTGTTTCTATTGATTGCTTTTTTCCCTCCCTGGTAGTGGGTCATATTTCTCTGCTGCTTTGTGTGCTTGGTAATTTTTGATTAGATATTAGACATCAAGTTGGATTTTGTTGTATCCCTTTAAATATGGTTGATCCATTTGTTCTGTCATGCAGTTAAATAACTTGCAGGTTAGTTTAATCTTTTGAGGCTGCTGTTAAGCTCTGTTAGGGTGGGTCCAGAGTAGCCTTTGTTCTTGGGCTAATTTAGGCCCAGCTACTAAGGTGTGATCCTCCCAAGGACTCTTCCCAACACTGCATGTATTACATGGTCTCTCCACTCTGGTTGGTAGAGGCATGAGCTATTTCCAGCCCTGCCTAAGCTCTGGGAACTTTTTAGTCTACTGAATTTCTCTACATCATGGAGTTATACCCCATACATGTACAGATCTGTACATTAATGATTCAGTGAACCTCTTTGTGTATCTCCAGAGCCTTCTGTGCAGCTCCTTCCTCTCTTATACTCCGTCTCAGTATACCTAGCAGTCTGTTTTCTCCACTTAGTATGTCTTCTGTGCTATGCTTGAGGCCTCTCTTCCTGGTCTGTGGCTCAAAACTACCTTTAGAGTAGTTTTGAACTCACTTTCCCCTTCACTTGGGGATCATATTTCAGCACTGCTTATTTTCCAGTATCTGAAAAACATTTTTTTTCACATATTTTGTCCAGTTTATGAGCAGAATGGAAGTTTCTGCTCATAGCAGTTAATCTTTTAAGGGTAGAGGCAGAAATTTAAAAATTATAGAATTGAGTTCATTTTATAAATGAATAATTCATTTAATATTATATCATTAAAAAATTTCCTCTGTGCCATTAGGTGTAATGTCCTTTTGTTCCATTCAGAAGATTATGTGTGATTTACTTAACTCTTACCCTGTTTTAGGATATCAAACCTGTTTCAGATTTTCTACCATTTCAAAGACTGTGTTAAACATCCGTGGATATGAATCTTTGTTTTTTTTTTAACATCTGGTTATTGCTTTTTTACATCCAGTTATGTCTTTTTTTTTTTTCTCACAGATTGGAAAAACAGTTATCTGACTGTGTTGAGTCTTAGTTACAGCATGCAGGATCTCTTATTGTGTCTCATGGGCTCTCCAGTTGTGGCACATGGCCTCAATATTGCCACGTACAGGCGTAGTTGCCCCACAGCATGTGGAGTCATAGTTCCCTGACCAGGGATTGAACCAACATTCCCCTGCATTGCAATGAGGATTCCTCACCATGGACCATCAGGGAAGCTCCATCTACTTATGTCTTTGTGATATATTTCTTGAGGTGGTGTTATTGGGTTCAAAGATTTGAGAGTGTTGCTTTGCTGTACTGTGCTAAGTTGCTTCAGTCGTGTCCGACTCTGTGCGACCCTATGGATTGTAGCCTGCCAGGCTCCTCTGGTCATAGGATTCTCCAGGCAAGAATACTGGTGTGGGTTGCCATGCCCTCCTCCAGGGGATCTTCCCGATCCAGGGATGGAACCTGTGTCTCTAAAGTCTCCTGCATTGGGAGGCAGGCTCTTTACCACTGTCACCACTTGGGAAGCCCTTGAGAGTGTTAACAGCCTCCAAATGTATTGCTAGGTACTATCTGGAAAGATTGTACCAGATTTCCATTGGCATTGTATGAGAGCACTCATTTTGCCACACCCTCAACAGCACAGCCTATTTTATTCTTTGAGTGGCATATATTGAATGCAATTGCAGGGTGAAGTCTGTTGCCAGGAAGATATAGTACAGCCTCTTTCCCTAGAGGGCTCATAGGGCAAGAGAGATGGTAAGCCCATCACCGGAATATGATACATTTTGGAAGGAGGGATCAAACTTTGCCTAAGAAAACCTTCATACGTTTTCATCAAATATTTGAGGGTAGACTGTTTTTAATAAGATCACACAGAGAAAAAAATGTCAGAAGGGTTAATGGGACATTTAAGGTGACTAAAGTGTGAAGTCAATGTAGCATATTTACTGAATAGTTTTGCTGATACCAAGATTGTGTTAGGAGTGAGAATGTGGGAGGAAATAAAGTAGAATTTGGAGGCAGAAAGCAGATGTGAAGGGCTCTGTATCGTCTTGAGCTGGTCAAACACACACTCCAATCCTGTACATTTCTTGGGTGTACTGGAATCCTTATATGTAGTCAAATTTAACTTGTTACCATTGGCTCTGTTTCTCTTGCTCCTTACAGAGGTTGCCAAAATCTTTTCATAACAGGAGTCCTATTTCATCTGAGCGTTAACTCCAGCCTCTAAATACCACAGCGACCCTTTTTTGTTGTTTGTTTCCTTAGATAACAGGTTGAAGTCTTGTCTGCTCTTGTCAATTAAATAGCTTGATTCTTTCTTGTCTCCTATATAGCAAACAGGGCATTCTCTGCAGGCATGGAGCTGTCCCGCCTGCCTGTTCTCGAGCTGAGCATATGATCCATTCTGTGCCCTGTGTTATGTGTCTCTCTGGGCCAGTTCTTACAGACTCAGGCTCTCTTGGGGTGAAGGTCTCACCATGACTGCCTCATTAGAACAGAGACAAACCATTGGTATTTTGTCCTGTAAAACAAAGGTACTTTAGGTAAAGTCTAGCCATCTAACAGAAAGGAGGAAGTAGGATACTGTCAACAACAGAGCTGCACTGGGGTTTAGGAGACTGCCCTAGTCTCCAGTCTACTGAATGTCTAATAGGTTGTATGATCTTGGTTAACAGTTGTGTCTTTGGGTCTCTGCTTCTTGATTAATGAAATGATATTTATGTTCTCTACAAGTTTGACTGTATAAACAAAGGTTAAAAAAAGTTTCAAAGGATTTTGAAGGAATTAAAACCAAATTTCTTCATCATGGATATAGAAATGAAATTTGTGTTTTATACTAAAAACAACAATGAACTATATTCTAAAATGATTTAAGTTTCTAGAGAACCAAAGACATTTAATGAACACAATTCTAATTTTTTACTTAATTATCTTCTCACTGTGATGTGTCAACATAATTTCTGAACAGTGGATTGAGTTACTTCTTGTTTATCTTAGATGCATAGCAGATATTTAAACTTAAGATATTTTCCTAGGAATATGAATTTCTTAAATGAAGGTCAAATACTTTCTTAAGAGACTTCCAATTAATTACATGGGTTAAAGTCAGAATAGCTGTTTTGGTGTAAACATTTGTGGCCTCTTTCCATTTCTGCTTCTGCCATAATTCTAAGGCTTTCACTTATTTTATAAGTGAAAAGGTGAGAAGAAAAGGCTCTCTGTGTATTATAATTTTTGTTTAAAGTACTATTAATTTGGCACTTTGGCTTAAGTAGGTTATTTTTGGCTTACATAGGCTTTTTGTGTACTATTTTGGGCATAAGCTATAATATTTTTTTAATGACTAAGAACATTTTGAGTCCTGTTACAGATTATGCTTGATATTTGGGCAAATGCCTCATCATAATTTAGAGTCTGTAGAGAGCATGTTTGGAATGTCTGGTGAATTTTGGAGCCATTGTTATAAAATCAGTTATAAACTGATAGGATGTTCGGAAACTTTTGATGAGGTTAGCTACACCAGTCCTTAAAAGAGTGGTCCTAGTTTATTGTATTTCTAGCTATCCTATCCACTTTCACAGGTTTTTCTGTTAGGTATGTTTGCTGCTCTCAGTGGATTATAACAAATTGTGGAAAGCTCTTAAAGAGATGGGAATACCAGACCATCTTACCTGTCTCCTGAGAAGCTTGTGTGGGGGTCAAGAAGCAACGGCTAGAACCTTGTATGGAACAACCGATTGGTTCAGGATTGAGAAGCATACAACAGGGCTGTCTGTTGTCACCCTATTTATTTATGCTGAATACATCCTTTATGTTTATTTATGCTGAACACAACCTTTATGGTGAACACATCATGAGACATGCTGGGCTGGATGAGTTACAAGCTGGGATAGATAGGAGAAACATCAACAACCTCAGATATGCAGATGATACCACTCTCATGGTGGAAAGTGAGAAGAAATAAAGAATCTCCTGATGAGGGTGAAGGAGAAGAGTGAAAAAGTCAGCTTAGGACTAAAACTAAGACCATGGCTTCTGGTCCCATTACTTTATGCCAAATAGAAGGGGAAAAGGTGGAGTTAGTGACAGATTTCCTCTTCTTGGGCTCTAAAATCACTACAGCTGGTGGCTGCAGCCATGAAATCAGAAGATAGCTGCTTCTTGGCAGGAAAGCTATGACAAACCTAGACAGCGTGTTGAAAAGCAGAGACATCACTGCCGACAGAGGTCTATATAGTCAAGGCTATGGCCTTCCCCGTGGTCACAGTGAGAGTTGGACTGTAAAGAAGGCAGAGTGCCAAAAGAATCGATGCCTTTGAACTTGGTGCTAGAGAAGACTCCTGAGAGTCCCTTGGACAGCAAGGAGATCAAACCAATCAGTCTTAAAGGAAATCAGCCCTGAATACTCATTGTAAGGACTGATGCTGAGGTTGAAGCTCCAGTATTTTGGTCACCTGATACCAACAGCTGACTCATTGGAAAAGTCCCTGATGCTGGGGAAGAGTGAGGGCAGAAGGAGAAGAGGGCATGAGAGGATGAGATGGCTGGATGGCATCACCGATGCAATGGACATGAACTTGGGCAATCTCCAGGAGATAGTTGGGGCCAGGGAGGCCTTGTGTGCTTGCAGTCCATGGGGTTACAAAGAGATGTTCACCTACTGGGTGACTGAACAACAACACAATAATTGCTTTAAAATGTTATATTAGTTTCTACTGTCGAACAAAGTGAATCAGCTATATGTACACATAGATCCCCTCCCTCTAGAGCCTCCCTCCCACCATCCCACCCTTTTAGGTCATCACAGAGCACCAAGCTGAGCTCCCTATGCTACACAGCAGCTTCCCACTAGCTGTCTGTTTTACACATGGGAGTGTATAGATGTCAATGCTCCTTTCCCAATTCGTCCCACCCTCCCCTCACCCATGTGTCCACCTGTCTGTTCTCTATGTCCGCGTCTCTATTCCTGCTCTGCAGATAGGTTCAGTTGTACCATTTTCCCAGATTACATACATATGCATTAATATATGGTGTTTGCTTTCCTCTTTCTGAATTACTTCACTCTGTATGACAGACTGTACCACAGTTTCACTAACTATGATCTATGTGATCTATGCTGGGACTCCAGTTATTGTAGTTGGTTCATATTACAAGGAAAGCCAATGTAGAATCTGAGGAAGTCTCCAAAAGACCACCCTACACATAGGTGGACAGTATTTGGGTGTAACCATCATTTTGAGTGATGAGACATCTTACCACCAAGACTGTACCTAGAGATGTGAGGTAGAGTGGGGAATTGGGGTAATGTGCCTTATGTGTAGCCCTGGGTTAATAAGGTGTTAGAAATGCCTGAGCTCCCAAGATGGTGATAAAACTTCATTGACTATTCAAATAATCCAGTTTCTTACTAACTGATTTGTCTACTCAGGGTATAAATCATAAAGTTGGTTTATGGAAGAATTTTGGAATACTTGACTGACAGTCTTGTTCTAGTTCCCTCTTCCTGTTGAATTGTCATGAGCTTTCATAAATTTCATTCCAATTAAGCAAGACCCAAACAGAAATAGTGGGTGAAGAAGTTACAAAGTAATTTCAAAGATTCTAAATTGTTCTGTAGTTGTAAAGCTTTTTATAGCTTGTTAGAATGAGTGAAAAAATTGTGGCTAACCACTCCCTCATTCAAGTAGTTATAACTGAACTCAGTGCAGATTGTAATTGATATCTATATCTTTTGTGGATTCAAGTGCTAGAGTTTAGTCAAATTTAATGAGACTCCTATTTCTTTGCTCATCTTACGTTAAATTGTGTTCTTTGTATTTGACCCTAAGGCAGATAACATCGGGAAAACTTGTTAGGCAAAAATAATAGTTGACATCTAGTAGAAAGCATAGGCATTTCAACTGAAGAAAAAATGAACATTTGAAAGTTAGAAAAAAGGAGGGAAGGCAAGATGGCGGACGTACTCGATCTTCATGAGGCCGGGGGCGAGGATTTCGCCATGGATGAGGATGGGGACGAGAGCATCCACAAACTGAAAGAAAAAGCGAAGAAACGGAAGGGCCGTGGCTTTGGCTCCGAAGAGGGGTCTCGAGCGCGGATGCGTGAGGATTATGACAGCGTCGAGCAGGATGGCGATGAACCCGGACCACAACGTTCTGTTGAAGGTTGGATTCTCTTTGTCACTGGAGTCCATGAGGAAGCCACGGAAGAAGACATCCATGATAAATTTGCAGAATATGGAGAAATAAAAAATATCCACCTCAACCTGGACAGACGTACAGGATATCTAAAGGGGTATACTCTAGTTGAGTATGAAACATACAAGGAGGCCCAGGCTGCTATGGAGGGACTCAATGGCCAGGATTTGATGGGACAGCCAATCAGTGTGGACTGGTGTTTTGTTCGGGGTCCACCCAAGGGCAAGAGGAGAGGTGGACGAAGACGCAGCAGGAGTCCAGACCGGAGACGTCGCTGACCCATCCTCTGTTGTTCGGGTGTTCTCTCCAGAGATTCCATTTGACCATGCAGCCTTGGAGAAATAGGGCTGGGTTGGAACTCCCTGTGTTTATATTTAATCTCTTATCCTGTTTAGTATTTCTTTTGAATTATGAATAAATGTCCAATTTTTGTTTTCTAAAATTACTTTCCTTTTCTAATATTGCAAGCTCTGGAGTATTATTTACAGTGAGGCAGTATGGGTCAATGTGAAGAGATCTCTCCCAGGGACTGAATTTCTGTGTGAGTTTTTACATTAGATACAGTCTCCAGAGTCAGCTAGGGTCAAATAGAGACACTGCTCCTTATTTCTTTTTCTTCAAAGCTAAGAGAACAGGGGTAGAAGTAAGATGTTCTCTTGACAGTAAGGAATAATCATTCTGTTCCTGTGTATGCTGTCCTGAGCAAATGGTATCATAGAAATGTCTCTTTTTTCTCTCCTGCCTTTCTTGCTGCCATATTTGTACTTCTATCTGTCTAAGAGCTTGAATCTCCTGTTGGGGCACTCTTCCAGAACCTCCTTCCCTGGAGGAGTCTATACTATGTTCTTGATGCCCTGCTTGGCAGCCAAAGGTGAAGGCCCCATAGAGGAGAGGATCCAGAGGAGCATTGAGGAGGCCAAAGAGGAAAAGGATATGGCTGAGGCTAGGAGACACTTCAGTTAGCATGGTGGGAGAGAACCAGTACCAAAGACCCAGAAAGTAATAAGGTGTCCAGTAGAAGATGACGGTCTGCAGGACAAGTAGGGCCAGTCGTAGGGAGCGATTGTCTAAGGAGCGGCAGAGGGCAGATTAACCTGTAGGGGCTGGGAACTTAGAAAATGCATTCAAATTCAGAACCACTCAGCTTCTGAATTGATAGAAATTGTGAGATAGAGCTCTTCCCTCTTTGAGAATGCAGCAAGTCCTCCCCTTCCCAACCTAAGACTACATGCTCCTTTCCCATCAGGGATTATGACAGATGTGCTGGAAAAAAGGTTTCAATTGAGGTGCTGTGGTACATGAAGCTACAGTCTGAAGTCTTGTTGGTGTCCAACAGCAAAGGAGAACACTGATCACCCTTCTCAATTCTTGCCTAGCTAACTCAGCTTCAGAGAATGATGGCTCCTGGCTGGTTAGAATTGAAGGCATTCAATGAAATTAGTGTGGCATTAGCTGCTAGAGATACAGTTTGTTGTTAGTTGCTAAAATGTATCCAATTCTTTTGTGACCCCACAGGCTATAACCCACCAGGCTCCTCTGTCCATGGGATTTCTCAGTTAAGAATACTGGAATGGGCTGCCATTTCCTTCTCCAGGGGATCTTCCCAACCCAGGGACTGAACCTGAGTGTCCTGCAATGCAGGCAGATTATTTACCGCTGAGCTACTGGGCAAGCCTCTTGGTTTGATAGATAGCTATCATATTAATGAGGCTAGACAATAGTTTAAGGGTATGGGTTAGGGCCTGAGGGTTGGAGTCTCACCATGGTTCCCCTTCCTTGTCTGAGGAGTGGACACACCGCAGGTAATGTGGCTATAGCAGATGGTCATTGCAGTCAGTGGCAGCAGAATGAGGCAGCAGAAGGTGAAGAGGTTATAGATGATTTCTTGCCATCGAGCCTTGAAGCTGCCTGTGGTGACACACTGAGTAAAGGGGACTGGACCAGCGCGTCAGACGGTATGGAACAGAACAGCTAGACTGGAGTCAAGGATTATTAGAACTGGTCTCCCTCCTCCCCTGCCAAGCTACCTACCAATTCAACACTTATCTCCTCCCAATTAATTCTTTTTTGTGTGTGTGATTGTTAAGAATTTGGGGAGCTAATACAGTGCATAATCTCAATCCATTCTTAATTGTGCAGTGCTGAGTAATGGTACATCCGTGGTGCCATATTTAAAAGGTTAGAAATGTATATTGAAAATCCCTATTTTCCTCTTAGTCTATGTTTATTAAATCCAGAACTTAAAGAACAGTTTTTTGAGTACTATTTTACCATTTTATAAGAGGATATCGCTACCACCTCACCAACGTTTTTTTCCCTCACCAGCGTTTTTAGCTGAAATAATTTTCCTGATGTGTCTGTGATTAATTCTGTGGAAGAAAAAATCTTGTATAAAATGGGAGAAGCTAGAGTTTCAGGTTATTTTGCAGTCACTCTCTAAAGTGACTTTAGTAATAGTCCTATGTACAATAACTATAATGGTGGAATAACATTAATAAATAACATTTTCCAAAAAAAAAAAAAAAGAAAGTTAGAAAAAAATAGAATTAGATCTGAACACTTCAGGTGGTATAGATTTTTAGGATAGTGGCCTGCCAATGATTCTATGTTGTGTGTTTATAAATATCATACAGAAAATCAAGCATCTTCGCCCATCCCCATCCCAGCTCAATTCCTTTTTCTTTGTTCAATTTCACTGGATTGGCCAGATAAAATTTAAAGCAACAAGACATATTCCATATTTGGAATGACTGCATCGTTTTGCATGTCCTTTAAAATTTGGTTTATTCTAGGTAGAAATCCCATTTTATTTTTTGTGGTGTTACTAAACTCAATGTCCAAGCATGATTTTATTAAAATTTTTAAAATTTTGGCCCAGTGTAGAATCTATGAACAGTATTCTGTCTGGAAATATTAGAGATAGTAACCCCAAAATAAACTATTAAAAATTCCCAGAGCTTTGATTTTACATGGTTAAAACTGACTATCAAAGCAACAATGCAGAGTCTTAAACTGAAATATACTGTCTTGAACATTATGCTTTTCTAATTTTTATTTTCCTTTTGTTAATAGTCAAGGTTTTTAAAAAGCAAATGTTTTGAACTCTTGGACTCTACTGAACTGTGATATAGCATTTTAAATACTATATATAAGTGTTGTTTTATAAATAAATCAGGAACAATTGAAAACATAATTGAAGGGCTAGCATTTTGCTGGCTAAGGGAACAAATTGACTTTTATCTAAATGAATGTGTAGTATATAAATTACAAGGTAATACAACACTAAGTTTAAATGGTGTTTTTTAAAAAGAAAGCTTACCTTATTTGTGCTTAATGTCTAATTTGGTAGATATGAGTTTGAAAATGAGGGAGAGTTGGTGGTGGGGAGCTGGTTTTGGGGAAGATGAGCATTGCAGAAGATTGGCTTGACCCTCTCCAAGGATCTGCTCCATCTTTATGTCAGGAATTAGATTCATGGCCAATGCTAGACTCCAAAGCATTTGATAATAACCAGCACCTAGGTGTTATCCCTCAGTTCATTTTAACGGTTTTGAAATGTAAATTTTAGTTTTCTATAGCTTTACCATAACTAAACACAGAGAGATTAAAAAAAAAGTTAGTCTTGGGACTTCCCTGTAGGTCTAGTGGTTAGCATTCCACACTTCCGCTGCATGGGGCACAGGTTTGATCCCTGGTCCAGTAAGTAAGATCCCACATGCCTGGCAATGTGGCCAATAAAAGAAATATTAGTTTTATCATAGTTTTATTCTATCCCCATCCTGTGCTCTTCAGTCCCACTGGCCTGGTAATAGAGTGCTGCCCAGTACAACATGCAGCGTTGCTGTGGGTCATTCCCTCCTCCCCCCTGTTACCTGGCAACAGGACTATTAGTGGTCCTGCTCAGCCATTGGCTGGTGCTGCAGTGGGCTCCTCCCCCAAGCAACCAGCTGTCAATGAGTGACTGTCAGTGGTCCTGCTCAGCCATTGGTTGGTGTTGCAGTGGGCCAAGCCACCAACTGTCAATGAGCAACCACTAGTTAAGTACCTGTTCAGCCAGTGGTTGTTGTCAGGTAAGAGGTGAATCCTGGCCTTCTCTCTGGGGCCCTCTAGCTCACCCAGCCTTGGTTTGGTGGATGAGCTGGGGAGCCATGCAACAGGCAGGGGGCTGTGTCCTGCAGGGCTCCAGAGCCCTCACCCAGACCACCTGCAGACCAGGCCCAGGCCTTGAGGCAGCGGTGAATGTCTCCACCACCCCTGCCCTTGTGACCTAAGGCAGTGGCAGTCTGCCTGGGGCGCAGTCTGTGGAACCTGCTCTCTCTCACCCCATATTTGGGTGGCCTGAGGAGCTTGAGGACTTGTTGGGCCCTGGGCTCCTGGTTCCCTCAGTGATGACAGCTGGGCAGGGGCTGGAGACCTGGCCCTGAGGGAGCTGCCAACTGAGATCTGCTTCCTCTTAGCCAGCACCTGGATCTCACAGGGTGAAAGTGGAGCCTTGGGACCTTGCCCTTTCTTGTCCGAACAGAGAATAACATTTGTTTGATGGAGGTTTACAGAAACATCATTACCTGACTGTGACCTGACCTCAGGAACAAAGGATCTGACCCCAAGAAGTTTGCCAGAACTAAGCATGTCCCTCCCTCACCTTTCCTAGCAAAAGGGCTTTGCTGAGAGCTTCTGGGAGTTTGGAGGGTTTAAGGCAGGAGTCACCTGTCTCCTTGCCTGGCCCTCAGTAAACCTTTCTCTGCTCCGAACTCTGATGTTTTGGAATTGTTTGGCCTCACGTGGGCACATGGACCTGTGTTCCAGTAACAATCTGTGCTATTTTGTCAACACGCTGAGCGCTTCCCTACTTCAAGGTCTTCTGATGGCTATCGCCTCTGTTCCATAGTCCTTCTCTCCACCTGGCTGGCTCTTTCTCATCTTGGAAGTCTCACTTGTTACTCCCTTTTTCCTTCCTTTGGGAGGACTGACTATAAAAAGACTTACACTAGCTCCTCTCTTCCCCGAATATTTCTGATCACTTAGCTTTGATTTCCTCTGTGACACTTTCATAATCCTTGGTCATGTTTCTTTACTTCTTGATATTCTGATGTTTTCTGCTAGAACATGAGGTTTATAAATGTAGGGATCTTCCTGTCTGTCTTTCCTTTGCTTAAATACTAACAACTGGCAGCATAGTGTTAGTTGCTGAGTCGTGTCCAACTCTTTGCAACCCCATGGACTGAAGCCCACCAACTCCTCTGTCTGTGGGATTCTCCAGGCAAGCATACTGGAGTGGGTAGCCATTTCCTTTTCCAGCGGATCTTCTTGACCCAGGGCTCGAACCCAGGTCTCCCACATTACAGGCAGATTCTTTACTGTATGAGCCACCAAGGAAGCTGGTAGCATAGTAGGTGCTTAGTAAATAATTATACCTCAGAATAGTTTGTTATGTGGATGGATTTTTGTCTGGATCTTTATACTTAACTCCAACCTTTTACAATACAAATATAAAGAAAAACATTTTAATTCTTTTTTCTTTAACTAAGATAATAACATTTAATCTTTTCCCAGAGTGCTCAGGTATATGTAGCCTATTTTGTAGCACATTGGTATTGGAGGAGGCAGATAACAAATTGACACTCTGATTAAGTGATGTTGCACATCCATTTGCTGGGAGATGATAGAATAGGAATCATAGAGGCTTTCATGTCCTTTAAATATAACATCCTTTCTGAAAAAAGAGAAGGTTAATATTTGGAGATAGGTTTTGATAAAGGTTAAATGATCAAGGTTATGTAGCTGGAACTCTTGAAAACAAGGAACTAGGAAAAGAGTAAAATCTAAAGAAAGTTCTTTGGAATTGCTTCTTGGGCTCAATTTGCATTATATAGCATGTGACACTTCTGCCACTGAGAAAATATTTCCATTTTTATTAAAAATTATTCTGTGTTTTAAAATATGAATTGTGTGTTTTCACATTTAATAGTATATTGATGTGCATCCTTTAAATACCATAGACATTAGGGTTTTTACCTCCAGAAAATACCTCAATTATGCCTTTTCTATCTTCTAGCTAATGTGTCTCTGCATACCGATATTGTTTGTTAAATATACAAAGGCACCTGTAACATTTGCAATAAATGTTACATGAGCTTTTCAGTTTCTAGACATCATCTCTTTAATTCTCTGTTGCTATGGGTTTTCATTAGTATTCCATGGAGCCTGGGTTGCCATAGAAAATGTGTAGTTGTAGAGGAGTTACCATGACAACAGTTCACCATTATGTATTTTTCAATATTAGCTGGCTGGAGATGACATTGAATCTGAGGATATTTGTTTTGGGGTCCAATAATTTAAAAAACCCAGAATGTTTCAATATCTTAGTTATCTCCAACATATATTTTAAATATGATGCTAGTTATCCTTTATTCAAATAAACAGAAATGAAAGCTGTTTTAAAAGCTAATTTTTAGCCATTTAGCTTGGTCTCCAGAAACTCTAACAATTTAAATTGCCTTAAATCTTTGAGACACATATAAACTGCCATATAATAAAAGTCATGTCAAATAAGCATAAGGTTTTGTTTTAATCATCTCCTGGCTCTTTCATGACCTCAAAGAATTGCAGCTCAGGTACATTACGTGAGAAAACAGAGGAGGGAGAGTAGCTTTTATCTTTGAAGTAGAACTCAGAAATAAAGAAAGGAAATCACCTGGTGACTCATTGCTCAATGTAGCTTTTTTTTAAAGAAGAAAAAAGCAGAGAAACTATTTCCAGTAAAATGGCAAATCCCTTGGTTGAAGGGAAGTTTTAAATACACTGTTTAAATTGGAACGCTTTTGATAGATCCGATGCTTGAGCAATCATTTTGAAATTCGTTACCTATTAGCAATGTTAGGCAAATAATGTCAGTTGTCTTCAATTTACTTCCCTTATTGGTACCCTGATAGAGTGATACACCTTTATTTTGTCACAGGGCCAAGTAGAAGAAATGTTATAATAACAGTTCAGCAAATTAGATCTATGTATATCAGAGATTTTAAAAAGATGAGTGACCTTCAAGTTTTAAAGTCACAGTTACATAATCTGGCTTAAATTTTTTCTTTTTTGTTCTAAATTGTTGCTGTGATCTGAATGTTTCTGTCCCTTGCAAATTCATATTGAGCCCAAATGCCCAGTATTATGGTATTAGGACATGGTACTCTTGGGAGGTGATTAGGTCCCTTATATGAGACCCCAGAAAGCTCTTTTGCCCCTTCTATCATATGAGGACATAGTGAAAAGATGGCCATCCATGAACCAGGAGTTGAGTCTTCCCTAGACGCTGAGTCTGCTGGTGCCATGAACTTGACTTTCCAGCATGCATAAGTATGAGAGAGAAGTGTCTGTTGTTTACAAGCCCACCAGTCTGCAGTGTTCTGTCAGAGCAGCTCTGATGAACTAAGACAGTTGCCAAGCCTTTCTCTGAAGCTGTGGGAAGATATGATATTGGGCCTTCTTGGTTTTGTATTCTTTTTAAAAACTTTTTATTCGAATATAGCTGCTTCACAGTTTTGTATTCGTTTCTGCTGTTTAGCAGAGTGGCTCGGTTACATGCATACATATATGCCCTCTCTCTTGGGTTTCCTTCCCGTTTGGATCACCGCAGAGCACTGAGTGGGGTTCCCCACGCAGTAAAACTGCAGGTTCTCACCGGCCATCTGCTCCATGGACACGGTAGTGTATGTGTGTCAGTCCCAAGCTCCCAGTTCATCCACCCTGCCCCCCAGCACCACCACCGCCACCTCAGTTCCCCTCTTAGTGTCCTTCCATTTGTTCTCTATGTCTGTCTCTATTTCTGCCTTGCAAATAGGTTCATCTGTACCATTTTTCTAGATTCCATATATACGTGTTAATATGTTTACCTTTCTCTTTCTGACTTACTTCATGTTGTACAACAGTCCCTGGGTCCATCCACATCTTGTTTTGTTTGAGGCCATGTAATATTGGAGCTCTCCAGCATCTTTCCCTGGAAACTTTTCCTCATGGGACATGTGAAGATAGCTGCTTCTATAGCAGGGTAGAGGTCCTGCACAGAATCATGGGTGGTAATTCAATATTTCAAAGGATCAGTGAACATATTAATTGTTTCTGGATAAATGTGGGGCAGCCAGGAGAAAAATATAAAACCAAGTAGTGTTTTACTGGGTGTAGTTTCGTAGAAGAGGTAGGAAGAGTTTGATAGAAAACATTTAAAAAGCTGATCTTCCAATCTATGCTGCTATTATATCAAGGGACCCTTTTGGAAAGAGTAGCTTCAAGTAAAGTTGAGAGTAAAATACTCTGAATTGCGAAGCTATGGAGTTCTTAACCACTGATGTTCATCTATAAATGGCATATAGACCTGACAGTTTTACCAATGAGAAAATTAGTACCTTAATGGATATTATCAATCTAGGATGCGCATATTGAGTTTAGGAAAAGAAGAAGATTACATATTTGGCATCTAATGAATAAAGGGTTTATTGTTGAGAATGCATTTAAAATATTGTGTGCATTCATTTTCTCTGCCACAGGGTATGCTGAGAAGTAGGTAACACAATGCCGTGGTTAAAAGCATAGACTTTGGAATTAGACTGCCTGAATATGATTTCTGGCTTGATCAGTTGTTAGCTCTGTAATATTGGACAAGTTAATTAACCTCTCTGGGCCTCAGTTTCCTTATTCATATAATGGGTATAATAACAGTAACTGTGTTATAGGTTGTGATGATGACTAAATGGATTTACATTTGTGAAGTACTTGTAACAAGACCTGATACACAGAAAGTGCTACTAAGGTGTATATTAATTAAAATTAAAAAAAAAGTAGGAAGGTTGGGGTTCAGAGTCACCTAGCTGATGGGTGAGCTTCTGACAGAATCAAAGATTAATTCATATCCAAGGAGTCTTAGATAATGAGCTTGTTTCATTATTTTTAGATTCAAAATTAGATGCAAGACACTGATACAACATTAGTAGCCTTTTACACTGTATACCAGGGTTCCGTTTGCTGGCAAGCCCACTCAAGCTCAGCCAAGATTTGTTAACCTTGATCTTTATGATCTTCAGTCTCTGTAAAGAGGTTTTCGGCAGGAGGGTACAGACACCTTTTCTTTCTTTTTCACAAACATTTTTATATATTTGTTTATTGGCTGAGCTGGGTCTTCTTTGCTGCATGTGGGTTTTCCCTAGCTGCAGTGAGCGGGGGCTTCCCTTGTGGCAGAGCACAAGCTTTGGGGCGCATGGGCTTCCGTAGTCGCAGCACATAGGATTAGTTACCCCGCAGCATGTGGAGTCCTGCCAGACCAGGGACTGAACCTGTGTCCCCTGCGTTGGCAGGCAGACTAGCCACTGGACCACCAGGAAAGTCCTGTTTTGTTTTAATGGCAGAAGAGAATGAGGTTGAATAGAATTTGTTATTGTCATAGACTACCCTCCCATTATCTATCATTGTTTTCCCCCTTGGTGGAATACTTAAACAGAAAAATTAAGCAAAAGATAAACACAATTCTTTCTAGAAGTTGCAGTTTGATAGTTTCTTGCTATAAATTCCTTTCATTGTAACTGATCAAGGTTATGTAAATTGGGTATCACAGCTAATCCACAGCCCTGATTAGACTCTGGTTTCTTGTCTGGCATGTCCTGGACTGAATGAACCATTTTCTATTTCTCATTCACTGCTTTCAAACTTTTCTGTCTTCAGTCCTTTGCCTTTCTCCCTGTATTTGGTGAATCTCAAGGCTCTGATCTCTGTCCTACCTTTTCCAGGTTTTTAATTTCCCTCACCCAGTCTCATGGCCCTACTTTTACCTCCGTGTGGGTATCTTGAAAAACTGCCCTGTCATCATTCTGATCTCTGTAGGCAGCCCTCAGTCTACTGTATGCTGATGTTTACATTTGAGTACCCTACTCTAACTTCAGAAAGACGTGCCCTCCCAAATCCTTTGTCCCTCTTAAATTAACCCTGCCAACTCTACTTCTTAATCCCATTCCTACTGTCTTTTAAGACCAGTGGTTACTTTTGCCTTTGTTGTTCTGTCAAAGCACCACCATCTCGCAGATACCAAGGCTCAGTGTTTTGGAAGACCTGTGAATTCAGTATAATTAACAATAGACATGCCAAAGCAGTACTTCAGGGAATTTTAATCAACTGATTGTGAGCAGAATTTCCAAGGCCTGTGAATTTTGATGGAGAAAAATTACTTTGTTTCATCAATCTTTAAGTAAAAATTTAGCTTCTTCTTTTATTATGAGTATAGGTAAGAAACCACAGTAGTGTTAATAGCACATGTGACTTTATCACCAGTAGTAGTAATGAATATTTTCAAATTATAGTTGTTGAGGATATCTTGATATAGCATTTATATTTATAACTTCTTTGACATTATAAGAAAGTCATTATTAGGCCTGCCTCTAGATTGTACAATTTAATGGATTAATAATGAAGCACTTATTTAATCCTTAAAAACATTTTCATAGCTGTATCTCACTATGTTTGGTTTCCTTTGTAATACTATTTTATTTTATGCCTTTATAAGCATTATTTTGAGACGGGCTCCAGAGGCTTCACCAGTTGCCCAAGAAGCCTGTGGTTCAAAAGATGGTCAAGAACACCTGCTTACCTATAATGTGTGCTCATAGAAAATTTGAAAACCATTGTAAGCTTTGAATGGTACTGCTTGTTTATTTTTTCATTGAGTGTTTTCAGAATACCTACTTAGAGCTCAGACATTATTTTAACCAATTCTTTATCTCAGTTTTTAGAGCCAAAATGCCATTATTTTTAAAAAACCATGGATTCTTTTGAACAGTTTTTAATAGAGAAAAATAAAGATTAAGGAAAAGATTAATTTGTTCACACTGTTGTGTATGTGGGTATGGGTGTGTGGTGTGTTACTTTCTAGTGTGATTGCAAATAATAAAGAATTGAGTGAGCTTACCAGCAGTTTATCAGGATTAGATTGAAGGTATTAATAAAATGGGAAAGTGGAGCTAGGAGGTGAGAGGGAGGATGAGCTAGGTATAATCAGAGACCTGATTGATTACATTCCCCTTAGCAGCACCTTACATATAAATTATGTACTTTGGAAAATAAAGTGATTTTGATCATCTCTAGTTGCATAGCAAAATGTTCTCAAGCTCTTTGGGTCATCCAGAGATTTTAATTAGCTATACTTCTGACTCCTGACCTCCATTGTCTTGGAGGATCATATATTTTCTAAATAAAGAGATTAGCTAGGGGAAATGATTTAGTTGAACTCTTATTTACTGTCTTTCAAATCAATTATCTATTATTTCATACCAAACCACCCCAAAGCATAGTAGCCTAAATGGCACTGTGTTATTTATTATCTCTTACGGCTCTGAGGTGTTTTTATTTTATTTTATTTTATTTTATTTATTTATTTTTTTAATTAATTAATTTATTTTTTATTATTGTTTTTGCCATACATTGTCATGATATCACCATGGGTTTACATATGCTTCCCCTCTGGGTCCCCCCTCCCTCCTCCCTCCCCCCCCCCGGGAAATCTCGCTGCACCAGTCCCGAGCATCAATCCTGGGCTGGCGATTGATTAGACACATGACAATTAACATGCTTCAATGCCCTTCTCCCATCTCATCCCACCCCTGAGGTGTTTTTGCCTGTGGTCCTTCGGGGGGTGGCAGGCACCTAGAGACTCCCACTCTGCCTACTCAGAGTGTTCCTCCACTCATACGTCTGGTGTCTCTGTGCTTCTCTTGTGGCCCGCTCTCAGCAGAGTGGCCTGGACTGTGTTATATGGTGAATTAGGTACCAAGTGCAGGAAGCAGGGTTTGCCTGTCCTCCTAAATGCTAAGACCACATTGGGCATAGCATCACTTATGCCGTGTTCTGTTGGCGAGGGAAAATTCCACAGGCTGAAGGAACAGACTCCACCTCTTGATGGGGGCGTCTGCATGTGTGCACAGGGAAGGAAGGAACTTCTCATTTCTCCTGCTTCACCTTGCTTTCCTCCATAAGCTGATGCTTCCTTCTGATTTCTCAAGTTTTGTTTATTATTAATTTAATTGGTTACTTTCTCCCAGGTGAGTTCTATTTAATATCTTAAAGCTACTCTGGTTTCTATACATTTTTGTTTGTGCTCTGCAGGGCTATAGCGCCTGTGCCTCTTCAATCCACTACTGTTTTTCAGGCTCTCATAAGTTTCCTCTGCACTGTGATGCAGCATTTTTGGATTGGTCCTTTTGCAGTTTGGAAGTCTCCAAGATCACCCTCACTTCTGACATCAAATGCAAGTTTGGCTCCCAAGATCAAACCGTCAGATTTGACAGTCCACCAGAAGGACTCCCAGAACTCTGAAAGCTGTTATACACACAGTTATGGTTTATTACAGCAAAAGGATGCAGATTCAAATCAGCAAGGGGAAGGAGCACATAGATCAGGGTCTAGAAGAGTTCCAAGAACTTCCATTGTCCTCTCTCCCAGTGGAGTCATGGAGATAGGATTTGTGTCTCCTGCAACACAAAGAACTCACTCAAGCCTTGTTTGAAGTTTTCACTGAGGCTCATTCACTTAGACTTGG
Source organism: Antilocapra americana (assembly GCA_007570785.1). Taxonomy (NCBI): domain Eukaryota; kingdom Metazoa; phylum Chordata; class Mammalia; order Artiodactyla; family Antilocapridae; genus Antilocapra; species Antilocapra americana. Next base: position 9,906,760 of record ML663567.1, read on the forward strand.
TTGGTCATGCAGGCGTTATTAGCTTACTCTCCAGTTCCTCCTGAGATCAAGCTGACAGCTCATGGACACAGGCACCCCCATAAATCACTTTGTTACTATAGTGTGTATGCTATGGCCCCAAACACCAAGGTAAACACCGCCACCCTTATCAGGTAGGTATTCGAAGAGCTTAGAGGCCACTGCACCAGGTTCAAGGGCAAAGCCTAGCCCTCTTTTCTGTCAAAGTTAATCCTTTACTACAGACTTGGTTTCTCTTTCCCTCTCCATCCCTTCTAACACGCTCTTGCCAGATCAATCTTTCTAATCCGTAGTCTTAGTCATGCCACGTTCCTGCTGAACAACCTGTGAGGTCTTGCTGTACTTTTGTCCCTCTGCTCTAGACGTAACAGGTGTTCCTGATTATAAATATTCTCTTTTCTTGGCCCCATAAACCAGTAAAATATCAAAGTTGTCCCAAAGTACTTAATCACCCTATGTGTTCCTAACTGTTCTTTACTCTTCTTGTCTTCTCAAACTCTGATGCCCTTGCCCATTCACAATCCTTGTGGGCTCATCTTATTATCATAGAGCCTTAATATTTATTTGAGTCCTTTATGGGTCCCCTTCCTTGTACCTCTCCATGACATTTGCCTTCCATTGTTGTTATGTTTGTATTTGTCTTATTCTTTATTATACAGGATGCTCCTTCAGGGTAAGCAGTGTGCCTTATTCCTCCTGATAGTCACCGTAGAGGCCAAGATAATGCTTGGAAACTAGAAGGGACAGAATGTGTGCAGAATTTAATTCTTGTCCTTTGGAGAAGGTCCAGCAAACAGCCCAGTGTCATAAAAACAGACGGCTTAAAATGATGGCTTCTCCATTGTATTTAAATGCCAAAAGAACACTGTAGACCCTCTTAGGGTTCGTAGTAGACTGGGGTGGTTAGGGAGTTTCTTCTGTAGATTTAGCTTTATTTTGAAGAACTGAATTCACATGAGCAGATAAACACATGGAACAAGCACTGTGTTGCTTGATCCATCTGTAGCATTTGGCACCATCAGTGATTTGAGAATCTACCCTAAAGGATCTGATTGAGTCTTGTTGGTTCCAGTGTGAAAAATAATCTTATAGAATTCATTTAACCTCAGTTCTAGGCCTTCTTCTCTCTCTCATGTTAAACCCACTCTCTTTCCCCTTCCAGGATTTCCGTATACCTTACGCTGAGAGAGACAACTCTTTTAGTGTATTTGTTCATGTAATGATTTGATGTGTACTTAATGAACATATATTTATCAGGCCTTTTGTCAGATGTTGAAGATACAGTGGTGAACTAGATAGAAGTAGCCCTTGTCCTGATTTTCTCCCATAAAAAAGATTTTAAAACTCTAAGGCACATTTTCTGTTGGTTTAGTTAGCCTCCAACTCATTAATTTCCTTATCATGCATGTGAAACGGGAGAGCTAAAAGGATAACATCAGCAGACGTTAGTTGAGCATTTCTACTGTGTGCTAAAAAGCAGTCTAGGGGCTGCCCTGGTGGCTCAGTGGTAGGGAGTCTGCCTGCCAATGCAGGAAAGATCCCTGGGTCAGAAAGAGCCCCTGAGGAGGAAATGGCAACTCACTCCAGTATTCTTGCCTGGGAAATCACATGGACAGAGGAGCCTGGCGGGCTACAGTTCATGGGGTCACAAAAGAGTCAGACACGACTTAGCATCTAAATAACAACAATAAACAGTCTACCACCATTACCTTATTTTAATCCTCCCAACCCTTGGGTAGCAGCCTCATTGTTATTAGATTATAGATGTGAAAACTGAGGCTGTGTTTTAGGTCTGACTCTTTAACTTCCCTGGCGGCTCAGCTGGTAGAGAATCTGCCTGCAATGCGGGAGACTTGGGTTTTATCCCTGGGCTGGGAAAATCCCCTGGAGAAGAGAAAGCCTACCCACTGCAGTATTCTGGCTTGGAGAATTCCATGGATGATATAGTTCATGAAGTTGCAAAGAGTCGGACACTTTCATTTTCCACTCTTGATCTTAGACTTTCCACCATTGTGTAATAGATTACTACTTGGCTGAGTAAACCTTCCCACCTTTTTCTATAGTACTTTGATCTTTCATTGTTATTCTTACCAAGTGATCAAACAACATCTCTTGCCTGTGCTAAAATTCACACAGGTGGCCCCTACAGTATCAGCTGAATGAATGGATCAAATCTATTACATGTTCATAGCAACCGTGTTTATCTTTGTTTTATTACTTATTATATTGCTTGAATATCATCTTGGAAACAAAGGAATAGGTGAGTTTTCACTGAGGAAAACTAGTTTTGACTAGCTGCAAGTTGTGAACAATAATTGTGCCACTTGGAATTTTATGGTAGTTCATTCCAAATACATTAGTTGGTCTGAGCTCAACAACTTTTATTGACCAGTGGATTGACATTAAGCTTCTCAAACCTCTGACAAATCCCCTGACTCCTGAATGGGCTGGAATGGTGGTTTGTCAGTGACAAATTGTTTCACTGCTCTCTGATGCAAGGATATTATGAATGTTCAGCATCTCAGTTTATTTACTCAAGTATATTTGAAATGATGTATTTGGAGATCTGTGTTTTCCAAACTTTATGACAGGCTTATTTCTTGCAGGAAAGATAAATAAAATGTCAAATTCATAACTAAACAATTTAGAATTTTAATTATCTAAATGAGTAAGGGAAATAGCATTTCTTTTTACTGTTTCAACCACTGTCTACTCGAAAGGTATTCAGAGAGTTTCGTTCCAGGAGACACTCTGTTTGATCATATTGGGCAGGTGCATTTGTGGATATAAGTGAACATGTTACATTGTATTTATTTGCACAGTTGCAGTGGGGAAATATTCACCCAAATTGCTTTTCTCTCATTTAAACAGTGTTATTTTAATAGAATTAATTGAGGGCAGGTAGTAGAATGGCTAAAAGGAAGGCTCTGATGTCAGACTTGGATTTGAATGTCGTCTTCGCTACCAATAAGCTGTGTAACTGTGCAATTTAGTCTAAGTGTCAGAATCATCTATAAAATGGAAACAGTAATAATTTGTACCTCATGTTGTTTAAAGAATTAATCATCTTTTGTGTTGGACATATAATAAATAGCCACTAGCTCTAGAAGGCTGAGTGAGTGAATGAAAGTCACTCTGCTGCTGCTGCTGCTGCTAAGTCACTTCAGTCGTGTCCGACTCTGTGCGACCCCATAGACGGCAGCCCACCAGGCTCCCCCGTCCCTGGGATTCTCCAGGCAAGAACACTGGAGTGGGTTGCCATTTCCTTCTCCAGTGCATGAAAGTGAAAAGTGAAAATGAAGTCACTCGGTTGTGTCCAATTCTTTGGGAACCCATGGACTATCCAGACCATGGAATTCTTTAGGCTATAATAGTGGAGTACTGGGTTCCCTTCTCTGAGGGATCTTCCCAACCCAGGGATCAAACCCAGATCTCCTGAATTGCAGGCGGATTCTTTACCCACTGAGCCACAAGGGAAGCCCAAGAATACTGGAGTGGGTAGCTTATCCCTTCTCCAGTGGATCTTCCAAACCCAGGAATCAAACTGGGGTCTCCTGCATTGCAGGCAGATTCTTTACCAGCTGATCTACCAGGGAAGCCCCAGCTCCAGAAGGCTAGCTGTTGTTTTGTTTTATTTTGTTTTTAATGTTGCTTTATTTTTTAAAAAAGAAACTGGTACTTTCTCCAGTAAAAATAAATAAAACAACAGCCCCAGAAGGCTAGTTATTGTTTCATTTATTTTTATTGGAGAAAGTACCAGTTTCTTTTTTAATTAAAAAATTTTGAATTGATTTTAAAAAGTGATTACAGGTTTTTCTAATAAATGATAGTTTTGATGGTATAGAATTCTATTATTTTTCTATTGACCAATCATGATATAATAGTATTGGTGGTAGTGGTGGTTTAGTCGCTAAGTCGTGTCCCACTCTTGTGACCCCATGACTGTAGCCCTCTAGGCTCCTCTGTCCATGGGATTTTCCAGGCAAGAACACTGAAGTGGGTTGCCATTTCCTTCTCCAGGGTATTTTCCCCACTCAGGAATCGAATCTGGGTCTCCTGCATTGCAGGCAGATTCTTTACCGACTGGGCTAACAAGGAAGTCCATACAGTGGTATTAAATGAGTAATAGATACATAATCACAATAGTGAAAGATATTTATCAGTTTTCATAATCACTAGCCAGACCAAAAAAAGAAAGATGATTACAATTGCAAGCCATAATGGGAACATGATTAACCTAACAATATAAAATAATTACATACAATCTGGGGAGTCAAGCAGAGTGATGTGGTTAAGTGGAAGTGCATCCGTGCACATGTGGTTATCTGTTTTAAATATAGCAATGTGTTCTTGTCAATCCCAAATTCCTCGTCTATCCTTTCTCCCCACCCTTTCCCCCAGTAACCACAGATCTGTTCCTTAAGTCTGTGTTTTTCTGTTTCATAGATAAGATCATTTGTATTGTATTTGAGATTCCACATCTAAGTGGCATCTTATGGTGTTTGTCTTTCTCTTTCTGACTTACTTCACTTAATATGATAATCTCTAGGTCCATCCATGTAGCTGCGATTGGCATTATTTCATTACTTCTTTTTTTTTTTTTCGGTCACCTTGGAGTTTATTTAAACTGAGAGAAATAGGTCATAATATTTTCATGCAATACATACTTCACTCTTTAAATAACAATTGTGACAAAAAACAGAAATTGCTAAGGAATGCTGCACTTGTGATCGGTACAGAACAGCGACACTGCGGGTTGCACACGACTTAGAGAGATGGCCTGAACACTTCTCGAAACACTGTAATGGCCAATAAACACAGGCGTGCCTTAGGTGGCCACAGGAGTGCAGTTTAGAAAATAAAGGAAAAAAATCAAACTGGAACTACTTAATTTCTTCAAATTTCTTCACTGAGCAAGAAAAGCAACACTGAACTTCCATACTGATTTTATATAATGTCTATACAGTACCTTGACTTACATCCAAGAGTAAAAGTTAAGACTCTCCTCCTTTATTTTTGGTAAACAACTGCATGGTAAACTTAGATGACTTTTCCCCCTGGATTTTACCTGGGAGTGGCCTTTTTAATTTTTTATTTAAAAGAGGGCAGGTTTGGCACTTTTATACTGATGTCACCAATGTTAGTATTTCTTGGAATCTCAGGAAGATTCATATTCTTTACAGCTGATACAGCACGGGCTGGAGCTCCTGCTAAGCCAGCTTCAGATTTCTCCAGTTTATTTTGTGCATCAATTTGTTTAACAGTCTCATTCATGATGCTCTCCAATACCATTCCTCCCATCACCATTTCTGCAAGAATATTGTGAACCTTGTCTACATGGAAAATTAAATCCAGTTCACAGATGTTTTCAAAACACTTGTCTAATGTTTCCACAAATACTTGAATTAGATCTAAAATGCCAAGTTCACTTTCCAAAGAATCCACACAGAAGACAAAATATAATGTTGCATAATGTCTATAAATCAGTTTATTGTCAGATCCACCGATTAATAATCCTCCTTCTAGGAAATTACAAACATTTTCATCTCTCTTAGATACCAAGTGGAATGTCTCCCTGATGATTTGCTGTTGTGTATCTTTACTGTAGGGCTGGTAGAACTTGGAGAGCCGCGGCTTGCCGTGGTTGTTAAAGATGAGGATCGCCTTGATCATGGCTGGGCGGGCCAGGCGGGAGCAGGAGCCTCGCCTCGGGATCTCACTGGCGGTCCGGCCCCACCCGCCCCCTCCTGCACGCGCCTATTTCATTATTTCTTATGACTGAGTAATATCCCATTGCCTGTGTGTATTACATCTTGTCTATCCATTTCTCTGTCAGTGGATGTTTAGGTTGCTTCCATGTCTTGGCTCCTTGTCATCCAGATGATGTCTTAACAAGATTCTCAGGCCTCCTCTGGGAGGAAAAGGGATCAAATGGTAGGAGCAGTATGTTATAGAATGCAGAGGGGTTTGAGAGGGGCAGCATCTGGGGTTCCTGCTGGGTAGAAGGAGGGAATATGGCTGATGAAGGAGCTCTCCCGGAGGGGGCAGAACTAACCCAGAGAAAGAGTATGGTCTGGATAATTACCTCCTAGAAAGCACAAGAGTCAAATTTATTTGAAGTGTTTAAAACCTGCAACTTTCTTCTATCCATAGTTTTTAGGTCCTGTAATAGCAATTTTTCAATAATTGCTAGTTAAATTATCCTAGAGCAGCACAGAAAGATATGTATTTATTTGGGATCAGGTCAATAGAAGGAAAACTTGCCTTTCCAAAATGCAGTGAGTCAGAGGGAAGGCAAGAACTTGAATCAGAGCTTGGGTGGTAGCTATGAGAAGGAAAGCATATGAGCCAAATCTTATTCAAATTTAGCTTTTAGTCCATTGGGTACTTTGAACCATAATGAGTCTACAAAGGAAAAAGAAAGACTCTTCTACTCTGGTGTGTTCCTTCTACCCACCTTTTTTTTTTTTTTTTAATCACAATTTCCATCTCCTCTGCTAACTCCCAACCTTCTTTTTACCAGAGTTTCTATTTTGCTTTAAAGTCCTATCCTTTTTTACCTCCAGTGTTTATGCCCTCAGTGAACAAGTTATGGAAGTTCTTTGTTCTCTCTGTCGAACTGATGGCCAGGAAGGCTTCTCAGCCATGTCTCTGTATCTCTTACTAATTCTCTTTCTAATACAAAATCAGTGAATCTTGAAATATTTCTACAAATAATAATGAATGATCTACATTTGTGGAAACAAATCTTTTTTGAAGGTGATAGTGAAAGTGTTATTGCTCAGTTGTATCCAGCTCTTTGTGACCCCATGAACTGTTTCTTAACAGGCTCCTCTGTTCATTGGATTCTTCAGGCAAGAATACAAGAGTGGGTTGCCATGCCCATCTCCAGGGGATCATCCTGATCCAGAGATTGAACCTGGGTCTGCTGCATTGTAGGCAGATCCTTTACCATCTGAGCCACTAGGGAATCCCAATTTTTGAAGATATTTTCAAATATACAAGTATAAAGAACAGTATAATAATCCCCATATGTTCATTTCCTGGATTCTACAGGTATCAACATTTTCCCAATCATTTTTCATCTTCTCCCAACCCTGCTTTTTTTCCTGAACTATCTTTTTGTTTGTTTGTTTTTTTGCATAGTTTACAGTATTGCTTTACAACTTCAATGAAGTGAATCAGCTGTTGTTGTTCAGTCACACAGTCACCTCTGACTCTTTGCTACCCCATGGACTGCAGCATGCCAGGCTTCCCTGTCCTTCATCATCTCCTGGAACTTGCTCAAACTCATGTCCATTGAGTCGGTGATGCTATCCAACAATCTTGTCCTCTGTTGTCCCCTTCTCCTCCTGCCTTCAATCTTTCCCAGCATCAGGGGCTTTTCTAATGAGTTGGCTCTTTGAATCAGGTGGCCAAAGTACTGGAGTTTCAGCTTCAGCATCAGTCCTTCCAACGAATATTCAGAACTGATTTTCTTTAGGATGGACTGGTTGGATCTCCTTGCAGTCCAAGGGATTCTCAAGAGTCTTCTCCAGCACCACAGTTCAAAAGCATCAATTCTTTGGCACTCAGCTTTCTTTATAGTCCAACACTCACATCCATACCTGACTACTAGAAAAACCATAGCTTTGACTATGTGAACCTTTGTTGGCAAAGTAATGTCTCTGCTCTTTAATATGCTGTCTAGGTTTGTCATAGTTTTTCTTCCAAGGAGCAAGCGTCTTTTAATTTTATGGCTGCAGTCACCATATACAATGATATCGGAGCCCAAGAAAACAATCTGTCACTGTTTCCATTGTTTTCCCATTTATTTGCCATGAAGTGATTGAAATCAGCTATATGTATACACATATCCCCTCCCTCTTGGACCTCCCCCACCATCCCACCCATGTAGGTCACCCACAGATCATTAAACTGAGCTCCCTGCACTCTACAGCAGGTCTCCACTAACTGTTTTTCATATGGTAGTGTATAAATGTCAATCTAATCTCCCAATTCATCCCCCTATAGTATCTAAACCTCTATTCTCTACATCTGTGTCTCTATTCCTGTTCTCCAATGGGTTCATCTGTACCACTTTTCTAGATTCCGCATATACGTATTAATATATAATATTTGTTTTTCTCTTTCTGACTTTACTTCAATTCAGTTCAGTTGCTCAGTCGTGTCCGACTCTTTGCAACCCCATAAATTGCAGCACACCAGGCCTCCCTGTCCATCACCAACTCCCAGAGTCCACCCAAACCCATGTCCATCGAGTTGGTGATGCCCTCCAGCCATCTCATCCTCTGTCATCCCCTTGTCCTCCTGCCCTCAATCCTTCCCAGCATCAGGGTCTTTTCCAATGAGTCAACTCTTCACCTGGGGTGACCAAAGTATTGGAGTTTCAGCTTCAACATTAGTCCTTCCAATGAACACCGAGAACTGATCTCCTTTAGGATGGACTGGTTGGATCTCCTTGCAGTCCAAGGGACTCTCAAGAGTCTTCTCCAACACCACAGTTCAAAAGCATCAGTTCTTCAGCGCTCAGCTTTCTTTATAGTCCAACTCTCACATCCATACATGACTACTGGAAAAACCATAGCCTTGACTGGATGGACCTTTGTTGGCAAAGTAAGTCTCTGCTTTTCAACATGCTATCTAGGTTGGTCATAACTTTCCTTCCTAAGAGTAAGCGTCTCTTGATTCCATGGCTGCAGTCATCATCTGCAGTGATTTTGGAGCCCCAAAAACAAAGTCTGACACTGTTTCCACTGTTTCCCCATCTATTTCCCATGAAGCGATGGGACCAGATGCATGATCTTAATTTTCTTAATGTTGAGTTTTAAGCCAGCTTTTCACTCTCCTCTTTCACTTTAATCAAGAGGCTCTTTAGTTCCTCTTCACTTTCTGCCGTAAGGGTGGTGTCGTCTGCATATCTGAGGTTATTGATTTCTCCCAGCAATCTTGATTCCAGCTTGTGCTCTTTACTTTACTCTTTATGACAGTCTTTAGGTCCACCAGCATCTCTACAGATGACCCAATTTTGTTCCTTTTAATGGCTGAGTAAAATTCCATTTTTTATATGTACCATATCAGTTGAGAAATTAGCTATCATTTATTGCATTACTTTTTTAAGAGGCTGTTTCAGAAGGTCTAAATGAATTTATATGTATAAGTTGGGACAGAAGACATTGCTGAGTAGCAGATTGATTGCATTATGGAGTCACAGGATGGTTGCAGTGGAAGATGAAAAGGTATTGAAACCAGACAACTTGGGTCTACATTAAAGCCCCACTGTGATTGTGGGCAACTCATGTTACGTCTTTAAAATTCAGTTTTCTCTGTGGGATGAAGACAAAAATATTCAACCTCAAAAGAATAGGAGGATGCTTCTTCAGTATCATAAGAGCTATCTATTTTTAATTCCATTGCCAACATCCAACTCATCATATGAGACCCTATAATTTTAATTAAAAAGGCCGAGTGCCTAAAATTTTAATAATGAAAGCTGAGTGCTTTTGTTATTAAAATGTTGGTGCTTTTGAACTGTGGTACTGGAGAAGCCTCCTGAGAGTCTCTTGGACAGCAAGGAGATCAAACCAGTCAATCCTAAAGAAAATCAGTCCTGAATATTCATTGGAAGGACTGATGCTGAAGCTGAAGAAGCTCCAATACTTTGGCCGCTGGATGTGAAGACCCGTTTCATTGGAAAACACTCTGATGCAGGGAAAGATTGAAGGCAAGAGGAGAAGGGAACAACAGAGGATGAGATGGTTGGATGGCATCACCAACTCAGTGGATATGAGTTTGAGCAAGCTCTGGGAGTTAGTGAAGGACAGGGAATCCTTGCTTTGTGTGCTGCAGTCCATGGGGTCACAAAGAGTTGGACACAACGGAGTGACTGAACAGCAGCAAGAATTTTAATATCTTAATCAGTTAAAAAACAACGATATTTGTGCTCATCATGACTTTTAAACATTTTTTTGGAAAGTTTTGTTCTTTGTATCATGGCACAGCATGCCAGAGAGAGAGAGAGAGAGAGAGAGAGAGAGAGAGAGAGAGAGAGAGTATGAGAATTAATTATGGGAAGAAAAGAGCATCCTAAGAGTAACTGAAATGAGAAGTGGGTTGGGCCTGTGTAGACAAAAAAACAGGTGAGGATAGGCAAGAAAATGAAGAAAAAGAGGTTGGAGATACTTCTCCTTTCAAATACTATGTGTTATTTCAAGTTTACGCTGTGAGACCAAGAAGTGACAGATAAATCAGAGGAAGAGAGATAGCCCTGAATATGATGTTCTTCCACTGACTTACTGGGCACATGTGCGGTGTTACACTGAAGTGCTTTCTGTAAATTTTCTAGCTGAACCCTTACAACAAAACTGTTAGATTGATAGCATTTCTCTTTTTACGTTTAAGGAAAAATAAGATTCAGCATAAAAAATACTTACCCTGAACATTAGAGCTCAAATTGTACCTCAAAGCAGCTACTCTCAAAGTGAATCTTGTATAAGTGAACCAGGAAGGAATGAGTGATTTTTACTGTGGTGTTGGGGGAAAGGGCTGAGAGAGGGGGTCATCAGAAATCACAGAAGTACTTGCCTCATGCCATATCTACAATAAATTCTACACAGGTTGAAAAAACAGGAACCAAGGGTAAAAGGTGATAGATAGCAGGGTTGGAAGACAAGTCAAAGAAAATGTAAGTAGTTCTTTCATTGAAATTGAAACTTAGAAAGTGGGGAACTTCCTAAGCATAGAAATCATGGAAGAAACCACCAAATAAATGACTGATAATTTTGGTTACATAAAATTTCAATTTCTGTGCATCAGAAACCATTATAAGTCATACCTAAATGCAAAAAATGAGCTGGGAAGGCAAATGAAAATGTGTATACAATTGTGATACACAAATGATTAATACCTTTATTGTTTGAGGGGCTCTTACAAATCAATAAGGAAACTGTAAATTTCCTAAGTTAAAAATAGTCAAAATTAGTAACTGGAGAACTACCGCAAATTTTAAAAATTACTCAGAAGAAGTGATAAGAAAAAACAAAAATTAAAAGCAGATATTGTTTCTGTTATGAAATAAAACTTTTATAAAGTGTTAGGGTTTATTTGTGAACATTTTTAGGAATAGGAACTGAGCGGGTGGGCAGTCTATAGATTTTTTTTTTTTTTTTTTTTGGTGAGCAAATTATAGACAAATGCCATGGAAAAAGTTTATGCCTTTTCTTCAGATATTCTATTTTTGTGAATTTCACTTGTGAAAATTAGCCAATGTCAAGATTTTTATGCAAGGATATTGTTGAATATTAGATGTTCTAGACAAAAACAAGATGATTTAAATAATAAATATCAGAAAATATTTGAACATGTTTTGTGAATATGAATATTCAAATGCACAATCTGTTAAGACTGTGTATGTGTGTGTGTGTGTGTGTGTGTGTGTGTGTGTTTGTGTGTGTGTGTGTGTGTGTGTGTTTTGGCCAAATGGCATGTGGAATCTTAGCTCCTGACCAGGGATCTAACCTATATCCTACTGTGTGGGAGCACAGAGTCTTAACAACTGGACCACTAGGGATGTCCCCAAGATGGTATTTAAAGACTATTTTATATATATATAAATGATTCGCTGCTAAAGGGAAAAGGTAAGACATACTGTGCATGCAGTATAATCCTAAATTTTGTTTAAATTCCATGTGTGTGACTTTGTATGTTGACAGTGAGCATCAAGGAACAACAGATGTTAATTTCCTTCTAAATGGTGTAGTCATGATTGGTTTTTATTTTCTGCGTTTTGTCTGTTTTCTACAATGAATATAATATTGCTTTTGTAATTATAAAATGTTGCTAACATTTTAGAAGTTATAAAGATTAAACTTAAAAATATGGCTGAGGATAATGTTTTAGGAATGTTAATTTTATTTTCCTTAAATGGAACCTCAGATAGAAATTTAAAATTTCAGATTTTATTCTTTATGATTTGATAGTGGATTTTTTTTTAATTTTATTATGTTGGTTTTGCCATACAATGACATGAAACCGCCATGGGTCTACACATGCTCTCCCTCCCTCTCCCCCCACCCCAGACTCCCTCCCCCTGGGACATCCCGGTGCAGCAGCCCGGAGCATCAGCCCTGGGCTGGCGACCCATCCCACACATGACAATCAACATGTTTCAATGCCATTCTCCCACATCATCCCACCCCTGCCCTCTTCCACAGAGTCCACGAGTCTGTTCTATACATCTGCGTTCCTTTTGCTGTCTCGCATGCAGGGTTCTCATTACCATCTTTCTAAATTCCATATATATGCGTTAGTATACTGTATTGTTTTTCCTTCTGGCTTACTTCACTCTGGATAATAGGCTCCAGTTCCGTCCACCTGAGTAGAACTGCTTCAAATGAATTTTTTTTTAATGCTGAGTAATATTCCATTGTGTATATGTACCACAACTTCCTTATCCATTCATCAGTTGATGGGCATCTAGGTTTCTTCCATGTCCTGGCTATTGTAAACAATGCGGCGATGAACATTGGGGTACACGTGTCTCTTTCAATTCTGGTTTCCTCCGTGTGTATGCCTAGCAGATAGTGGATTTTTAAAAGCTGACAGATTAAATAATCTTTGTGACATCAGTTTTTATAGGATTGAATTAACTAATGCAAATGTCATTAGAACCAAAGGTCCAAAGCAGAATTTCCCTTTCTTTGCGTTCTATATATATAATTAGAATAATTTTCCTCTTACATATTACCATATCCTAATAGGAAATGAGCTAAGATTTTTTCCCCCTTGATGGAATAAATTTAGCATTTTGTCAAAGCAGAAAGTCATACGTAACCTTCATCTTGGAATACCTGTATTCAGAGTGGATCCTTAGTTTTCTCTTTTGAGTTTGTATATTATAGGAGCCATTCCATCTTTTGCATAATCAGGCTTTTTGTCTTTACATGCCTTGGTATTCTGGTTCTCAGCAAACAATATTTGGAGTAACAAAGTTTGAGAGAGAAAATGGGTTTCATAATAGCTGTGAAGGAAAATGGTACAGGAAAATGTTCCACTATGCCAAAGTTTTCACATAGAGGAAATTTTTTTGCATTATCTTATTATTATTGTCAAAGTTAAGTCTCATGGGCATATTCACTTTAAGTTCAGGGTCATACTTTTTTGTGTGTATTTGGCACAACTTCATCTTTAAAAATTCTTTTTGGATTATTGATGCCATTGATTGGGTGCATATACTTTGGAGCTCTTCTATATTGCACAGTTTATCTAAGCATTTTCTGCAGATATCTTTCCTGTAATCCACCATATTTCCTCTGTTTTTCTTTGTGTCCCTTGTTAAGGCACTTTCTATGTTTTTAAGTCCATTATTAATAAGTATTTGTTAACTACTGTCCTGATAAATACATGAAATTCTTTCATATTTGCTAAATGTTGGTTTCTTTGTTTTTAGGGTGACTATGGATCCAACTATTCGCAGAGCTCTAGAAAGGTAAACAAAATGAATACTGACTTCAAGAGATGCAGTATTTTCAGTTTGCTTTCTTTGTTGTAATTGTAAGCATGAACTCAAATGAATTTTTTTATGAGAGTCTGCTTTTAACTAGTTTATTGCTTTTTAAAAATTAGAGAGTAAATTGAACGCTTTTTATGGTTTGCCTAGTGAGTTATCTGGATGTGGGTTCAGACTAAGACGGTACCTTGAAGGTGTTCACTGTGTCCCACCTCTGCTCCTCAGCTCTGCAGTCTTGAGGGTTGAGTTGATGGCCCATGAGAGCAGCCATGTTCCCTGGAGACTGATGCAGTATCAGTCTCTATTTATGGTGCCATGACAGCCAAATGCTGGGCTTACCTCCTTAATGTATTCCCCCTCTCCTGTTTGAAAAGCCTGCCTGCGAGTCCAGTTATGGTTAGTCATTTGCTCCTAGATCTGGAATTAGGATGAGGAGAGAGGACAGCCATTGTGAAGATTTAATAGGGAAAGACTTGCCAGCCACGATAACCTTATGTGTGTGCCTAACCTTGAGGGATGTCCTGCTCAGTGGGCCGTGCGGCACCTTTTCCCCATACAGTGATGAGTACTGCACACATTACTTTATTGCACTTCATTTTACTGTGCTTCACACATGTTGCATTTTGTTTTTGTTCTGTTTTTTTTTTTTTTTTGGTTATTTACTAATTAAAGATTTGCGGCAAGCCTGCCTTGAGCAAGTCTATTGGCGTCGTCTTTTCAACAGCATTTGCTCACTTTGTGTCTCTGTGTCACAGTTCAGTAATTCTTACAACATTTCAAACTGTTTCATTACTGTTATATTTATTATGGTGATCTGTGTTCACTGATCTTTCATGTGACTATTGTCATTGTTTTGGTGCACCGTGAATCTTGCCTGTATAAGATGGTGAACTTAGTAAATGTGTGTGTTGACTGTTCCACTGACCAGCCTTCCCCACTATTTCTCCCTTTCCCTGGGCCTCCCTGTTTCCTAAGAACAACAGAACTGAAATTAGGCTAATTAATAAGTTTATAATGACCTCTATGTGTTCAAGTGAGAGGAAGAGTCGACATCTCTCACTTTAAATCAAAAGCTAGAAATGATGAAGCTTAGTGAGGAAGACATATAGAAAGTTGAGATAACCAAAATCAAGGCCTCTTGCTCCAAACAGCTGAGTTGTGAATGTAAAGGAAAAATTCTTGGAGGAAATGAAAAGTGCTACTCCAGTGAATACACAAATGATTAGAAACCAAAACAGCCTTACTGCAGATCTGGAGAAAGTTTCAATGGTCTGAAGAGAAGATGAAACCAGCCACTACATTCCCTTCAGCCAAGGCCTAATCTCGAGCAAGGCCCTAACTCTCTTCATTTCTATGAAGGCTGAGAGAGGTGAAGAAGCTGCAGAAGAAAAGTTTGAAGCTAGCAGGAACTGGTTGATGCAGTTTAAGGAAAGAAACCATTCATCATAACAGAAAAACGAAGTGAAGCAGCAAGTGTGATGTAGAAGCTGCAGCAGATTATCCAGAAGACCTTGCTAAGATGAGTACGGCAGTTGGCTACACTGAGAAACAGATTTCTACTGTAGACAAAACAGCCTTTTATTGAAAGCAGATGCCACTGAGGACTTTCATAGCTAGAGAGGAGAAGTCAGTGCTTGGTTTCAAAATTTCAAAGGACAGGCTGACTCTCTTGTTGGGCCTAAGGCAGCTTTTTGACTTGAGTTGACAACAGTGCTCATTTACCTTTCCAAAAATCACAGGGCCCTTAAAATTTATACTAAATCTAGTCTGCCTCTGTTCCATAAATGAAACAGCAAAGCCTGGATGACAGGGCATCTGTTGGCAATATGGTTTACTGAATATTTTAAGCCTACTGTTGAGATCTACTGCTCAGAAAACAAACAAAAAACAAAATAACATTTCTTTTAAATTGCTACTGTTCATTGACAGAGCATTTGGTCACCCAAAAGCTCTGATGAAGATACAGTGAGATTAATGATGTTTTCATGCCCGCTGACACAACATACATTCAGCAGCCCATGAATCAAGGAATAATGTTAACTTTCAAGTTTCATTATTTAAAAAATATATTTTATAAGGCTGTAGATGCCATAGATAGTGATTCCTCTTATGGATCTGGGGAAAGTAAATTGAACACCCTTCTATAAAGGATTCACCATTCTAGGTGCCATTAAGAACATTCTTGACTCATAGGAAGAGACCAAAGTATCATTGTAAATGGGAGTTTGGAATAAGCTGATTCCAGACTTGGAGGGGTTCATAACTACAATGAAGAAAATAACTGTAGATGTAGTAGAAACAGCAAGAGAACTAGAAATTGAGTCTGAAGATGTGACTGAATTTCTGCAGTCTCATGATAAAACTTGAATGGATGAGGAGTTTGTTCTTATGGGTGAACAAAGAA
Source organism: Antilocapra americana (assembly GCA_007570785.1). NCBI lineage: Eukaryota > Metazoa > Chordata > Mammalia > Artiodactyla > Antilocapridae > Antilocapra > Antilocapra americana. The sequence goes on from ML663567.1 coordinate 9,922,689, forward strand.
AGTGGTTTCTTGAGTTTGAATCTATTCTCCGTGAAGATGCTGTCACGATCGTTGAAATGACAATAAAGGATTTACAAAAAAAAAAAAACAAAAAAAAAAACAAACAAAAAAAGGATTTACAGTATTACAGAGACTTAGTTGATAAAGCAGTGGCAGGGTTTGGGAGAATTGACTCCAATTCTGAGAGGGTTCTGTGGGTAAAATGCTACCAAGCAGCATTGCCTGTTACAGAGAAATCATTCATAAAAGGAAGAGTCCATAAGGGACTTCCCTGGCAGTCCAGTGGTTAAGATTTCATGCTTCCAATGTAGAGGGAACGCACAGGTTTGATATCTGGTTGGGGAACTAAGATCCCATATGTCACATAATGCAGTTTAAAAAAAAAGAAAAAAGAAAAAAGCAAGAGGAGTCCATCGATGCAGTAAACTTTATTGTTGTCTTATTTTAAAGAAATTGAATTGTCATCTTTTGCAACCACTTCCCTGATCCATCAGCAGCCATTAGCATCAAGATAAGACCCTCTGACCGGCAAAAAGGTTACCAATTCACTGAAGGTACAGATGATGGAGAGCATCTTTTAGTGATAGAGCATTTTTAGCACATTTAATAGACTAGAGTGTAGTGTAAACATAGCTTTTATATGTGCTGAGAAACCAAAAACTTGGTGTGACTTGCTTTATTGCGATATTTGCTTTATTGTGATAGTCTGGAACCAAACCCACACTGTCTCTGAGGTCTGCCTGGAAAAGCTGAGGTTTCCCTGTCAGCTTCCCATCTTTCTCAGTTTCCACCATTGATCTTTTCACACACTCATAACATCCACTAGTCTTTCTGTTTTCAGTCTGGAAGATATCGTTCTTTCCAACTGTCAAGCAGAGGCAAAAGTCAGAGTTGTATTTGAATGTCAACTCTACTTATTTGTAAACATATTAGTAAGAGTCCCTGTCTCATAGACTTGTGAGATGAAACATTTAACTCAGTGATGTAATAAGAGCTCAGTAAATATCAAACAATATAATTCAGGTTATCATGGCTTAGTGTTTATTCTATGGTGAATTCTGCATACATGTGTATAGATTTTATTAGGTTGAACTGTGTGAAATTGCCGTTTTGGCATGTCAGAACACCAGCTATTCGTATGGCTCAACCCAACAATAACTTCTTGGTTATTAAGCAAAATAACCTTTAGTTATTTTGCTTAATACATGTCATTACCCTAATTGAATATATAAGTGCACTTGAATTATCTTCTTTAATTCCTATTATTTTGTTGTTGTTCAGTGAAATGGCAGAATAATACTGATTTTGAGGTGTCATGAACTAGTCATAATAATGGTGATGTTGTCTGTTGAGATTTTTCCAAGTCAATCTGTTTCTCAGATGGGCTCATCTTTAAAAAAAGATTGAAGTATAGTTGCTTTACAGTGCTGTGGTAGTTTCTGCTGTATAGCAAAGCGAGCTGGAGGGTGTATGTGAGGATATGTGCATGCATCCCCTCTCTTTTGGGTTTCCTTCCCACTTAGGTCACCATGGAGCACTGAGTAGAGTTCCCTGTGCTTAACAGTAGGTTCTCATTAGTTATCTATTTTGTACACAATATCAATAATGTATATATGTCAATCCGAATCTCTCAGTTCATCCCATCTCCCCATGTGCCTTGACATCATACGTTTGTTCTCTATGTCTGTGTCTCTATTTCCGCTTTGTAAATGAGATTGTTTATACCCATTTTTTTTTCAGATTCCACATATGTGTGTTAATATATGGTGTTTGTTTTTCTCTTTGTGACTTACTTCACTCTGTATGACCATCACTAAGTCCGTCCATGTCTCTACAAATGACCCATTTTCATTCTTTTTTATATATATGCTACATTTTCTTAATCCATTCCTCTGTTGATGGATAGCATTGTTAATAATTGATACCATTTTCAGGATGAGCGAAACACAAAGTTTACCAATACTCTGCGAAAGAACGAAACTGTATGTTGTTACGTTTCAGGATTGAAATATTTTTGTTGATCTTAAATCTTTTATGGAAATGAAACAACTACTCATGAATGGATTGAAAACTTTCTTGCTCTACTCTGTTTCTTGCTCTACATAGTACTTATGTGTTTGTGCACAGACTGACCTCCTTAATTTAGCCTTTAGCCCTATAAACAGCTTGTAAAATGAATGTGTGATCATGCGAACCTTCTATAGCAATCTTTTATACGTGATTTAAATGTTGTTGTTACTGAAGTCCTGACTTTGTACCAGAGATGGTATAAACCAAGCCCTGAGGCAGCTAATGGGAATGTCAGGCTGAAATGATTTCTCTAGGGGCTCCAACAGCATCAGGAATTCAGTTAGGTGGGTGCTGAAAACTGACTGGGGCAAAAAGAGGCTCAGAGTTGATGACTTTTATCGCCAAAGTGAAGTATTTTTTCTGCTTTACACTTTTGGGATCTTGTGAGTTTCTCTTCTGGCCTTTGGTTTTAGTATAAATTCTACCATCTTGGTGCTTTGGAACCTAACTGGCCTGTCAGCTGAGTTTCAAAGAACATACTAGGAATCAGAGATCTGAACTCTGAAGATGAAGAGGCCCCTCGTTGCTTGGTACCCACTCCAGCTCCTTCTTTTCCTGACTTCATGTTCAGCTCACTCAGCCAGCCGGCAGGGGCCCGGAGGAGGCAAGATAGGATCCTTGTCACTTTTTTTTTTTGTTTTTGTTATTGAATCTTCTCACCCAGTTAAAATATCAAAGTATTCCTGAGATTTGAGAATGAGGAGATATGATTTCATGGTGCATAAATTGAAAGGGTGGCCTGGGTGAGTTCTGAGTTTGAGATACAAAGAGTATCAGTAAAAATGAAAGGAAACCCACTTAATTATGTCTGTTATTGGACTCTTTCTTCCTCCTCCCCCCACTACTTTGATAATGTATTTTTGTGGAATGTTAATCAAATGGCAGCATTTAAGAATCCAAGGTCACTTTTTAAATCTTATCTGCCGAAGACTTGCCTAGACAAGCCTTTGATTTAGATGTTTGTAGATGTGACTTGACATCATAGCTAGATGTGCTGTCAGAATGTTCGATTTACTTAATAGAAAGGGTAGAGTAAAGCTTGAGCCTCTCTGGTAGAACTCTTTCATCTTTGAACTGAGGAGTATGAGTAATCAGGAACAATGCTCCCTGGTGGCAGGTGAAGTATGCATTCTGAGGACGCAATTCTTCTAAGAACTGTCAGAATTGACTCATGCCCACTTTAATGGTATGGGTTACAATGAGGCTGACTAAAAATATCTGGATGATTGGTGTTTGCGAGAAAGTGTGTCTTCCTCCTACATTCAGAACCGATCAGAGCTGCCACCACGCAGATGCCCAACTGCCCTGAAGGTCTTTTCAGGGGGAGACTGATTGACGTGAGGTTCAGATGTGAAAGAGCTCTGGCTGTTCCTGCTTGTCACTTCCCTTAATTCGGGACTGATCTGAAGGCTCAGACATGTCTTTCCTCTTTGCTCCTTCAAGCAGGCCCTTCTTGAAGGTGTCATCAGTAGGAAGGAAAGACTGGTTTTCAGTCCCAAAACACTTTTTCCTGACATTCGAGAAAGAAATGTTTGCTTTGATTTCTTTTCTAAACAGAGTGCTATCATTGGTTCTTTAAAAAATGTGTTATGGATATGTGTGTGTGTGTGTGTGTGTGTGTGTGTGTGTGTGTGTGTGTGTGTGT
>ML663567.1:9926413-9971809 GCA_007570785.1 Antilocapra americana
TGTGTGTGTGTGTGTGTGTGTGTGTGTGTGTGTGTGTGTGTGTGTGTTTGAGGGAGAGAGAAAGAATGTGATAGGGAGAGAGATGGAGGGGATGTAGAGAATGAAAGGAGGCTTTGGAAGATTAAAAAATAATATCTTATTCAGAATAGTTATAAATGTTTATAACTTACCTGTATTAGAAATCATCTCATAAATGACAAGTCATTAGTTAATAACTAGTTATCACATATGGGTAACTTACACAAGTTCAGAATCTAAGAGTTTAGAATCGTGGTACAGCAGATCAGTCAGAGTCAATAAACCAAAATTTATTAATTTTGTGGTTTTACAAAACGGTTCTTTCTAGGGTCCTTCTACACCATGAGAGAAAATCTAGTATTTCAGTTGACCCTCAGTTTTCCAGTACCCCGCTTCAGAGTTGCTAAAGATTTCAGAAATGATGTCTAATATCACAGTATTTTCTCCCAGACCTCTGATGCTCTCTATTTACTTTCCCTTTGAGGTTCAGGGAATAATCTATATTATTTTTTTCCTGCAGGTTTATTATGCTTTGCTCAAGTCAGTGGGGAGGCTGTCATATTTGCCTTGTAAAAGGACTTGACGTGTGATAGTGATACTACTAGTTTGGATAGGTTACCAGATTCGATATTTTGGCAGCTGATAAAGTTTCATTTCTAAAAATACAATATTATAAAAAGAATCTTTCCGCAAAGAGGCCTTATCCTTTTTTTTTTCCCATCCTCAATAAATATTGTTTCATTTTAGTGAGTGTTTGACTTCTTTTCTGGATTGTCTATCCTTGTCTTTGGGTATTCTTGTGTTAGAGTATTAATTTTCTTGTCAGTTCATATGAGCTTTTTATATATATATTCATATTCTTAGTCCTTTCACTCTATTTTGGTGCCCAATATTTTTCTAGTGTTCCTTTGCCTTCTGTTCTCTTTATATTCTATTTAACTTGCTAAGTTTAATTTAAAAATTTAGTAAATAAGCTTGTATTTTCCAACTATGGTGTAACTGCTAACTGTAGAATTGTTTTCAAATATGCTAATTTTTAGAAAATGTCATAGTTTGGGGTCATATTTTTGATCTGAAAATTAAAAGAAAGGATAGTGAATGTGGCTGAAAAGATACAGTCATGTTCCTGTCTTTGAATGCTCAGCTAAGGAGGTCAGTCTAGTGTAGATGTACTTCACATCAAATTGGATACAGTTGTGATCATGATATGGGAAGGTATTGAATAGTTATTGAAGCATTGGTGTAAATTCCAAGCCACCTGGACACTATCTTATTAGTTCATTCATTTTTTTTTTTTTAAACTCTCATGGATGTCCCTTTGTTACAGACCTTTTTATGGTCACATCTGAAATTTTGTGGATATTAATCCAATATATGGGTTTAGTCCTAATATTGGTACCATGAATTCTAAGGTGAATTCTTACCCTTCAGCTCTCATCTTTATGATGCAAAGCAAGGTCCTAGCTTGAGTAATGGTTTGGTTCCTAATCACAAACCACCTTCTTCCACAGCACCAAATAGTGTCCTGGTTCAAGTCTGGTAGACCAGTTGTTAGGAATTGTGAACAAGTTACTTGACTGCTTATATTCCTCATTTTTCTTATTTCTAAAGGGGAATAATTTGTCTTCTCAGGTGACTTGATGGTAAAGAATCCGCCTCTCAGTGCAGGAGACACAGGTGACCCGGGTTTGATCCTTGGGTTGAGAAGATCCTCTAGAGGAGGAAATGGCAACCCACTCCACTGTTCTTGCTGGGATAATCCCGTGGACAGAGGAGCCACAGTCCGTGGAGGAGGGCTACAGTCCATGGCGGGTGACAAGCGTCAGAACAACTGAGCAACTGAGCATGAGCATGAAAGGGGAATAATAACAGGTCCATAACTTATAGCATTATTATGAAAATAAACTGAAAACTTATCCTTCTCAAAAATGTTCTTGGTACATTTTAGTGAAAATCGCTGTCATGTCCAACTCTTTGTGACCCCATGGACTGTATGTATAGTCCATGGAATTCTCCAGGCCAGACTACTGGAGTGGGTAGCTTTTCCCTTCTCCAGGGGATCTTCCTAACCCAGGGATCGAACCCAGGTCTCCCACATTACAGGCAGACTCTTCACCAGCTGAGCCACAAGGGAAGTCCATGGTACATTTTATGTGTTTGCTAAATGTTAAATATTATCACTATTGACATGTAGATGCTACATCCTCCTTTATTTTCCTCAGTTGATGGTGTTCAAAGCCAGTTTCAAGAGGATGATGGTAATTCCCAGAAAATTATGAGGACTTAACATTTTTAATAGGGTGGTAAGGAAACAGCAGGCAAGAAGTTGGTGATGGATCCAGAAAATGATGCTTTAAAAGGCAGTTTCAAAATGATCAAAGTTTCCTCCTGTAGATGTTTACCTGGCCCACATGTCATACACCTCCACATCCATTTGTGATATTCTGAAAGTTGGATCAAAATAGATGAACAGAATTTGAGAATGTTAATCTCATTTTGGTGTTTATGATAAATGTTTATCAGTCTGTGTATCTATCTACCTACCTGTCAGTATATTATGTATGTTATCAGTGTGTGTGTATATATATATATATATAAAACTATAATGTATGTATGTATGTATGTTTAGAGATGTCTGTGTGTACACACACAGTCTGTATTTTTATAATGTATATAGTATTGTAAGTTAGAGCTCTAAAGAGCCTTCATGATTCCAGATTCTTGCTGAGCCTCTTGATAAGAGTTATTCTCCTAATTCATCCAGAAGGAGGACCTGGAGAGGAGCCTCAGTGTGATAAATACTGTTTACTCCAAGCTACAATGATGGGTTCCTTTCTTCATGATAGCGTGTAATGCATATCATCTACTGCTCAGTCTGTAATTCCAACTCAAAAATGATTCTGTCTCAGGCTAGAAAGAAAGTAGGACACATATGCGTTCTTTCTAAAAAATCCTTTTCCATTATGGTTTATCCCAGGACACTGAGTATGGTTTCCTGTGCTACACAGTAGGAGCTTGCTGTCCATCCATTCTATGTGTAATAGTTGGCGTCTACTAACTACAAACACCCAATCCATCCTTCTTTGATGAATATCCCAATATATTCATTCTTAGTGTCACAAAAGAGAAAATGACTTCCTGATGTAGTTGATGGTAGTTTGTCTTTTGCATTTATAAGCATTTGTTGATACTTTATGACTTTAAATGGTGCAGTAAAGGAAAAGTAAAGGGACTAATGTGTATTGGGTCGTCATGATATGCTACATGATATTAACATTTGATTCTGCCATGAATCTGTTAGGCTGGTTTAATTACCCTTGATTTATTGATGACAAGATGAAGCTGCTGGTAATTAGGAGAGCTCTGATCTGATCACCCAAATCATACTCTTTCCAGGGCTGTGCTGTCCGCTGATACATTAGATTCTGAATAGGGAGGCCAAGAAAATCGTTCAGTTTCCTGTGTATGATGTTTCAAGCAGTGACCCTGGCTGCCACACTCAGAGAAGTTGGTGGGTAGCTGCTGATGGGATGAGCTGTGTGGTACAGGTTGCTCCTCCTCGTAACTCTTCCCTCTCTCTGTTCTCTCCAGCTGCTCTCGGGTTTGGGAGATACAGCCTTTCTTGTCATCCCTCACCTTGGCTCTCTGGCTTCTAACCTACCTCCTCCCTCCCACCAAAGTTTTGATATTCACTAGACTCCTAACTGGTAAAGCCATATTGGTGAAAATGCTATTTAGGTGAAGTGAAAGTTGCTCAGTCGTGTCCTACTCGTTGTGACCCCATGGACTATACAGTCCAGGCAAGAATCCTGGAGTGGGTAGCCTTTCCCTTCTCCAGGGGATCTTCCCAACCACAGGATCGAACCCAGGTCTCCCATGTTGCAGGCAGATACTTTACCAGCTGAGCCACCCGAGAAGCCTGTTTACTTCACTTATTTATTTCAACTCTGTGTTTTGAATATCTAGCTATAATCTGAGGCATGTATCACCTCCTGAGAAGAGTCAGCAGTTAAGATGTCAGCCTCGTCAGGATTCCTGAGCACTGTGCTGATAGGTACTTGGAAATGGAATAGATAGAACATATGCTGAAAGCTTCTGCCATGTAAATATGTTGCTCTTTATCAGAAAGTTTTCAGAATTCAATAGGGAGCCTTTTGCATTGATTTGGGTATTCTGGTTTGTATTCGGCCTTTCTTATTAATGTATTTTTTTTAATAGAAAGGGAGGATTTGTGTGGTGTAGATGTGGTAGGTGAGCTTGAGCCTGATTGATGCAGACTCAAATTTTAGCCCTATCTCTCACTGCCTGAGTGCGCCCAAACAAGTCACTTGTTTTACTTTTTGATGCTCTGATTACCCATCTGTAAATTGGATGTGATGCCTACCTCTGGGACCTGTGTGTAATATCTAGTACAGGCCCTAACACAGAGCTCTTTTGAGAAAATATTAGTTCTTTGTATCTTGACCTGGAAGGTAATGCTTTTTAAAAATTCTTACTTTCAGTGAATGGATATATTTATATAGAGGAAAGACTGATTCAGTAAGTCTTTCCTCTCCTAAAGACTATTTCCTTTACAGTTCTGTGTCTGTTCCATTTCAAATAAAGGTTTTAAGCTCTCTCATTTCCCCGACACCTCTGCATGAAATAAGAAGTGAACTCAACATACAACAGCTTGTTGGGTGTAGTCCATACATCTGTTCTGTGCAAGCGTTCTTCCTGCCGGATCCAAAGTGCAGGGAGTCGAGAGTCACATTCGCTAGTAGACTTAGCTATTGACGATTCCAGCACATTTATCATGACGTAGGTGATGCTTTTGAGACTGTGCAGGAAGCTGAAGTGAGTAATGTGACAGGTCAAGGCTCACAGCCATAGCAGAAAATGCTTCTCACTGTTTATTGACTCCCATTTCAGATTCCTGTTCTCTCTTCTGTGAATTCTGTGCTCCCTGCTAAAGACCAGCCTTTCCCACCTGCTTGCTGTATTAGTAAACTCAACAGTTTCTGCAAATGATGTTAATATTCCTAAACAATGGTTAACAGTTCATTAGTACACACTTAGGAAGGTTTCACCTTAAAATAATCAGCTCTTAGATACTCTCCAGTATCCAAAATTAAAATTGACAACTCTTTTTTCACTTTTAATTCGATATTTCCAAGGCATAATTTTTCATGAAAAAGTAAATATTTTTAGTTACCCAGCAAGGGAAGACTTTTCTTTTTACAGAAATATATGTTTAAGAAAGGTTGATGTGTACTTTTTCTAAGTCATCTCTTGAGACCAATTAATTTGACTAATCAGAAGCTTCTAAATTATTTTTAGTTTTGTACTCTTATCAGTGTTCCAAAGAAAAATGTTCCTCAGCACAACTTACATTCGTGTTTGCTTTTGTACCTATTCAACCATCAGAAATTTAAGAGATGCACCATTTTTTAAAATCAGGAAATAATAGGAAGTTGAAGAATGATAAGAAATGATTATCTCTTTTTAGCTACACTGTGAATCTTGTGCATCCCTGACCAGGGATTAAACCTGGGCCCTTGGTAGTGAAAATGTGGAGTCTTCATCACTGAACTGCTAGGGAATATTCAAATAATTACCTTTTATTTTTTATGTTCCTTTTCTAGCTTTTAGTATTGCTGCCCATCAATAGCTAACACTGTATTTTCTGCTGGTTTACAGTTAAATAATAAATTTGTATTTTTATTTTCCCAAGCACTTCTTTATAGACCGAAGTAAGCTGAATTACATTACCATCTACTAATAATTGGATCTCTGGAGATAGTCAGTACCAGCATGACATTCCTACAACATAACTTGAGGAAGCAGGAAGTGTCCTATAAAGTGTGAAAGAATATTTAGAAGTTGTATATGCTTCCTGTTATATTATTTTATTGAGTTTTTAGACCATCCTTATATGAAATGGACTTTTTGATATAACTTTATAGACAAATGGAAGCTCGACTTTTATGATTTACACAAATCTTTTAATTGGTCCAGTGTTTTGTTCTACTGTCACTGACTCATTTATTAAGAGACCATATGCTCCCATTCACATCACTTTCCTATGAGAAGCAGGCATGCCCTGTTCCTTGGTGACCCGGACATTAAATATGAATGGACGGAATCCATAACTAAGACACTAACACCAGTCTACCAGTGAATAAGAACCATACTGTGTCTCTGCTTTTCTCTTCTCTATGAACATCTGGGTCTGTACTCATCACATCTGGAAATGTGTGTCGTTTGTCTTTCCCTCTTTGGAATCAAGATGGAGACAGATGTTTAGCTGGTCTGTGCCTATCGCTGATGCTGATGTCAGTAAGTTTACTGATTATGTTTACCAGGCTCAAGCTTTTAAGATGAGTCCCTACGGAAATGAATTGCTCATTTTATGGATTGCCTAGTGCTGTGATCAGCCATAATCAAGGATGGTGGAAGATACTAAAAGAAAGTTATAATAATGTTTTTATTAGAAAGTGAAGATAGCAAACTCTAAAATAAATCTTGTTTTGTTGTTCAGTAGCAATCTTGGGAACAGCATGGAGTGTACTGTGAAGAGTTGTGCTCATAGAATATAGCTCCACTCTCTACCTTCTGCCTCTTGAACTTGGTGGTTTTATTTGATGGAGTTTGGTTGTTTTATTTCAGCGATGGGGAACACTTCCTATGGGTGTTGGGGCTTTCCTTCCCGATATGGGAGCTGTCCACTTAGAGTATAGGTGGTGAGGAATTACCTTAGAAGGGCTCAAAGTATTATTAGAGGACCTCCTCCTAGGTCTTGCTCTAGAAACCCCAAGGGCACTTATTCTGTCTTCCTTTTTTCTTTTGCAAACATGGGTAACCTTGAGAAATACACTGAGTAGTTAGCACTGATTTCCACAGCTCTGGCTTGGAAATTTCTTACAGTCTCAAGCTGCTGCTTAGACTGGTTGCTAAGCAACCAGGAGAAGCCTTCACAAGCTTTGTCATAAGCAGCAATCAAACGAGAGACAGTATTTTCTTTTGATTATTATTTTTTTTGTCAGCTCTTATTTTTGGTGTTGTGTATTTACATCCTTTGGGGAGTATTATTTCTAGAAATGCCTTTTCCAAAGAAGCTTTATTTGTTAAAAGCATTTTGGTTTGATCCTTTTGGATAAAAAGGTAAGCAGTAGGCGTAGAAATTAGGCCTCAAGGCAGATGAAGTAGTTTTATGAACCATGATGGAGTCACAGACTGCTTTAGCCACTCCTTTTTTAAGAAAATGTACATGAAGCTTTCCATTATTCTACTTCTGATTTTCAGTTATTGTGCACTTCTCTGACATAAATCAGTGACTTTGAATCTGTGGTACCTTCAGCTCTTCTGTCCTTGAAGGTCACCACTGAATAGAAGATCACTTAATCCTTTGTAAGCAGGATTTATTCCCACAGAATTGTTTGGAGCCATTTTTCATCTAATTCCAAAAATATCAGTATCCTTTTTTTTTTAATTGAACTATAATTAACTTGTAGTGGGCTTCCCTAGTGGCTTAGTGGTAAAGAATGTGCCTGCAATGCGGGAGACACAGGAGATGCAGGTTCGATCCCTGGGTTGGAAAGATACCGTGGAGTAGGAAATGGCAACCCACTTAGAGTATTCTTGCTGGGAAAATCCCATAGGCAGAGAAGCCTTGTGGGTTACAGTTCATGGGGTTGCAAAGAGTTGGACATAACTGAGTGACTGAACACTCACTAGCTTACAATGTTATATTAGTTTCAGGTGTACAACAGTGATTTGATATATTTATGCATTATGAAATGATCACCATAATATATCTAATAGCCATTTGTCATCATTCAAAGTTGTTATGATATTATTGACTATATTCCCTATCTTGTACGTTACATCCTCGTGACTTATTTATTTTAAAACTGGAAGTTTGTGCCTCTTAACCCCCTTCACATATTTTGCCCATTTCCCTGCCCTCACCCCCAGTATAAATCCTTGACCTTCACAAATTTTGTCTCTCAAATACTAATGAGCCATCTTTTAAACAAATGCTTAGGCAAGTGTTTGTAACTGTTGTTGATATTTTTAATTAAACATTAATGTTTATTCAGTGAGTCTGAGGAGTGTGCCTCAAAACAGTAATCTTATAGTTAGTGAAAAGGATATGGGGAGGCTGAGATGATACGGATCTTCTGCCTCAGTCCCAAAGGAGGAAGAGATGGATTGTAGAAACTGCATATCAATGAGCATGATGCTGATATCTGGCCAGATAGTACCTTGGGTTATTGAACTAATGGCTTGTGATGACTATGAAGAACTGAAGATAATTAGGAGCCTAAATGATATCGCTCAGAAAAACTTATGTGAAATTAAACTTGTTTTCTTTTTGATGATTTTAGTATGATTCATGTTAATGTATAGCCACTGGATATAGATTTTAGTAACATGTTTGATTATATGTCTTAAGATAATCAGCATTTCATTAATGCAATCCATAGCTTTTATGCTTTAAAATAGCACTTAGCAATTTTTTTTTCTGCAGATGCTTCTCTATGTAAATTATTTGAAGAAATGAGACAGGATATTAAAACTGATATAAATGTTTTTGAAATTCATGGATGTAATATTTGCATATAAACATTACTATTTGCATTTTCCCTTGTAATTTGGTCTACGATGGAAAGAATTCTTATTTTTTACAATCAGTAATGAGTGTTTTATTGAATGAGGCCATGCTCACATTTTAGGACAGAGTAATTCAAAGCATTTAAGATGAGCTTATCTTTACCACTAGTTCACCCCCGAAGCAGGTGGGGTTCTAGCTCAGCCTTTGTCACGGCCAGCGTTTTGTGTATGAAGTGGCAGTGCATCAGTGACTGCTGGATAAAGGACTGATGCCTTGTGTTAGTTCTATAATGGATATACTTATTAGTGCATTAAGTATAAGGTCTAGCAGAGAGTTTACTATCAGCTGTGTTTTTGAAATCATGATGAATGTAAGAAATACTATGAGATGTCTGCCAAACTATCAGCTCAGTTCAGTCGCTCAGTTGTGTCTGACTCTTTGCGACCCCATGAACTGCAGCACGCCAGGCCTCCCTGTCCATCACCAACTCCCGGAGTCCACCCAAACCCATAGCCATCGAGTCGATGATGCCATCTAGCCATCTCATCCTCTGTCGTCCCCTTCTCCTCCTGCCCCCAATTTTCCCAGCATCAGGGTTTTTTCCAATGAGTCAGCTTTTCGCCTGAGGTGCCCAAAGTATTGGAGTTTCAGCTTCAACATTAGTCCTTCCAATGAACACCCAGGACTAATCTCCTTTAGGGTGGACTGGTTGGATCTCCTTGCAGTCCAAGGGACTCTCAAGAGTCTTCTCCAACACCACAGTTCAAAAGCATCAATTCTTCTGTGCTCAGCTTTCTTTGTAGTCCAACTCTCACATCCATACATGACTACTGGAAAAACCATATCCTTGACTAGACGGACCTTTGTTGGCAAAGTAATGTCTCTGCTTTTTAATATGCTGTCTAAGTTGGTCATAACTTTCCTCCCAAGGAGTAAGCATCTTTTAATTTCATGGCTGCAATCACCATCTGTAGTGATTTTGGAGCCTAGAAAAATAAAGTCAGACACTGTTTCTCCATCTATCTGCCATGAAGTGATGGGACTGGATGCTGTGATCTTAGTTTTCTGAATGTTGAGCTTTAAGCCAATTTTTTCACTCTCCTCTTTCACTTTCAGCAAGAGGCTCTTTAGTTCTTCACTTTCTGCCATAAGGGTGGTGTCATCTGCATATCTGAGGTTATCTCATGGCAGTCTTGATTTCAGCTTGTGCTTCCTCCAGCTCAGCATTTCTCATGATGTACTCTGCATATAAGTTAAATAAGCAAGGTGACAATGTATAGCCTTGATGTACTTCTTTTCCTATTTGGAACCAGACTGTTGTTCCATGTCCAGTTCTAACTGTTGCTTCCTGACCTGCATACAGGTTTCTCAAGAGGCAGGTCAGGTGGTCTGGTATTCCCATCTATTTCAGAATTTTCCACAGTTTATTGTGCCTAACTATAGTGTGTGATAGAAAGTAATTGTTAATTTCTGTTGGTAACAATTGCAGGTACTTTAATACTCTGTGGCTTGTATCATGCCTTTATTTATAATGCATGGAGATGCCAGATTTCAGTTAGATGTTCGTGAAAATAAAGATGTGCTTTTCCCTATTCACAAATCCATAGATCCTTAATGGAGCGGCAGGGTGTCCATATACCCTTATTTAAAAAAAACCCTGTTTACATATTTACCATTAATTGATGGTAAATTGATTTACCAATATTGATGTAAGATTATGATATATTCTTTCCAGATGGCAAATTCACTGGGATTAAAATCCTTGGGGATGTTCCAGTTTATGTATATATCTCAAACTATATTAAGCATGTGTAGCAGAGGCAAATGGATTTCAAACATACATATTCTCCATGTGGCCTAATTATCAGTAGAAATAGAATGGCAGATCTTTATAAAAGATGTCAAATTTCTGGGCCTTTGCTAGTCTTCTATTGTTTAAGGAGCATAAGAAATAAAGCCATATAAACTATGGAGAATTCTTCTCTATTGCTTGTAATACTTCATTAGTGCATAATGCCAGTAGTCATACTGAAAATCTTTTGTATAAATAATAGCACTGATTTCGTAGGTATTTGTGAATTAATGCATATATAACACTTAAGAGGTAGCTTCCCTGGTACCTCAGTTGGTAAAGTATCTGCCTGCAATGCAGGAGACCCCAGTTTCATTCTTGGTTTGGGAAGATCCACTGGAGAAGGGTTAGGCTACCCATTCCAGTATCTTGGGTTTCCCTGGTGGCTCAGATGGTAAAGAATACCCCTGCAATGCGGGTGATCTGGGTTCATTCCCTGGGTTGGGAAGATCCCCTGGAGAAGGGAGCGACCACCCACTGCAGTATTTAGCCTGGAGAATTCCTTGGACAGAGGTGCCTGGCAGTCCATGGGCTCACAAAGTTGGACACAACTGAGAGACTTTCACAAACACACTAACACTTTAGAGTTATTCCTGATACATTAATACGGTCATTCCTGTATTAATGCTTTGATTACTGTTCCAGTGTGTTATTACTGCTGAGTTCGACAAATATATTGTGGACGCCATAGAGCTTTATTTTTTATTTAAAACAACTGTATTTACATATACAACAGTGATCATTTAGAGTCTTATCAGCCTTTGATTGTGAGATGATATTAGGGACGTATTTAACTTACTTTTGGAATGAGTAATACATTAATATAAAATCTTAATAATATTAAAGTGAATATGTAGTGAAAAGTAAATCCTTTCTTTTTAACAATAGTTTAGTTTGTTTTTGGCTGTAATGGATCTTTGTTGCTGTGTGGGCTCTTCTGTGGTTGCAGTGAGCTGGGACTACTCTCTACGTATGGTTCAAGGGCTTTTCATTGCTGTGGCTTCCCTTATTGCAGAGCATAGGTTCTAGGGCACTCAGGCTTCAGCATCTGTGATGTGAGGCTCAGTACGTGTGACTCCTGGGCTCTGGAGCACGGGCTCAGTAGTTGTGGAACATGGGTTTAGTCGCTCTGTGGCATGTGGGATCTTCCCAGATCAGGAATCAAACCCGTGTCTACTGTACTGACAGGCAGATTCTTAATCATTGAGTCACCAGGGAAGCCCCCTTTTTGCTTTGTTTTACTCCAGTCGTCCCATTCCTCTTCCTATATCTGTGTTATATATATAAATTATCGGTTCATCTTTGAAAGGAGATTTTATGTATATACGTTTGTGCACACACACAGTCTTTTAAATACAGAAATGGTTGCATGCGATACACCTGTACTTCACCCTGAGCATATCAGTAAATACTATATCTCTGAAATTGTTCCATATTAAGTTATCTTGTCTTTTTTTTAAATTAATTTTTATTGGAATATAGTTGCTTTACAGTGTTAGTTTCTATTATACAGTAAGGTGAATCAGAAATATGGAATGCTTCCTGTATTTGTGGGTCATCTTTGTGCAGGAGCCATGCTAATCTCTGTACTGTTGCAATTTTAGTATAGATGCTGCTGAAGCTGAGCATTTGAGCTGCCTTGTCTTTGTAAATAACTTTTAATTTTAGAAGAATGTTACACTAAAAAGTTACAAAGATAGTACTGAGTTCCTGTATACGCCACAGTAGAGTTTTTCTACTCCAGCATCTTATGGAGCTGAGGGGTACATATGTCAAAACTAAGGAACTGGCATTATTCAGTTCAGTTGCTTAGTTGTGTCCAACTCTTTGTGACCCCATGGACTGCAGCACACCAGGCTTCCCTGTCCATCACTGACTCCTGGAGCCTGCTTAAACTCATGTCCATTGAGTCAGTGATGCCATCCAACCGTCTCATCCTCTGGCCCCTTCTCCTTCTGCCTTCAGTCTTTCCCAGTATCAGAGCCTTTTCCAGTGAGTCAGTTCTTTGCATCCGGTGGCCACAGTATTGGAGCTTCAGCTTCAGCATCAGTCCTTCCAATGACTGGTTTGATCTCCTTGCGGTCCATGGGACTCTGAAGAGTCTTCTCCAACACCACAGTTCAAAACGATCAATTCTTTAGCACTCTGCTTTCTTTATGGAAAGAAACTGGCATCGTTACTTTATTATTAAGTAAATTCTGCACTCTGTTCAGATTTCACTCGTTTTGCCCTCGTGTCCGATTTTCTGTTTCTGGATCCATGTTATATTTAATCATCATGTCTTTTACAGCCTCCCCTAGCCTGCAATAGCTTCTCAGATTTTCCTTGTTTTTAACAACTTAGACAGGTTTGAGGAATGCTGGTTAGGTAGTTTTTGGAATGCCCCCTATTGAATTTGTCTTGCATTTTTCTCATGGTTAGATTGGCATTACGGGCTTGAGGGGAGCGTTACCACAGAGAAGTGCCCTTCTTATCACCGATGTCCATAGTGCATGCTATAGACGTGGCTTGTCGTGATGATACCTATCTCAGTCACCTGACAAGGTGGTGTCTGCCGGGTTATGCCCTGTAAAGTTACTTTTTCCTCTCTTTTCATATTTCACTTTTTGGAAACAAGTGCAACCCACACTTGAATCAGCCTAAAGTCCGCTATCTTGGGAGGAAGATGGCATGTATGTGTGTTTAATGACTCTGTAATAGTCCCTGGGACTTTACTTGGCATGTGAAAGTCCATTTTTGCCCTTTTCTTCATTCTCTCCAAAATAAAAATCAGAACTAGAGTTCTAAAGCTACCTGCCCAAATCTATCCTCTCCTTACATATTTCTTACTTAGGGATACCTCTCTTTAGTTGCCAAGAGACTGCTTTTTGTCTGATTATTTTTCTCTGTCATGCTTGTACAGAGAGCTTAATTCAAAATAAACAATGTGCTACATTATTGGTTTTGTTATTTATAGATGATAATTGCTAATCTACTTACCTGACAACAAATTATTGGCTCCAGGTGACCAAATAAGCAGTTCTCCTTAGAACCACATTTTTGAAATTATTAATATCTAGAGATGCTGCTGTCTTAGTCACAAGTTGCATGCATGCATGCTCAGTCATGTCCAACTTTTTGCGACCTCGTGGACTGCAGCGCACCAGGCTCCTCTGTCCATGGGATTTTTCAGGCAAGAATGCTGGAGTGGATTGCCATTTCCTGCTTCTTGGGGCTTCTCAACCCAGGGACCAAACCTGCATCTCCCGTGTCTCCTACTTTGTTAGGTGGATTCTTTACCACTGAGCCACCTGGGAAGCCCTGTCACAGATTATGTGTAATTTAAAACTTCAATGAAAAGTCACATATTTTAAGACTCTTAGTCAGCAGTCAATTATTGAGCTTCTGCTATGTTTTAGCCATGATTTCGTGGTGAGTTACACAAATCAGGGGCTTCCCTGGCGGCTCAGGTGGTAAAGAATCCTCCTGCAATGCAGGAGACTCAGGTTCTATCCCTGGGTCAGGAAGAACCCCTGGAAAAGGGAATGGCTACCCTTTCCAGTATTCTTGCTTGGAGAAGTCCATGGACAGAGGAGCCTGGTGGGCTACAATCCATGGAACACAAAGAGTCAGACATGACTGAGCAACTAACACTTTGAATCTTCACTTTACACAGATCAGGTGTCTGATGTAAGGCAGATTATGTTTCAAGTAGGAGATATAGACAGTAAACACATTAAAAATTAACGGAAAAGGTCCATTTTAGAGAGTGATAAGTGCTTTAAAGAAAATAACCAGGATGAAGTGCGAGCACATTACCTGGTCTTGGTGGTTACCTAAGGGCCACTTTGACTTTGTGGTCAGTGAAGTCCTCAGGAGAAGGCGGTTGAACTGAAGAGAGTGCAGGAGGACCAGACATTTGAAAACCTGGAGTTAGGAGGGGCTTGATGAGGTCTAGAAATAAAAAGAAGGCCAAATTAGTTTAAATGAGTGCAGAGTAGAAGAGAAAGGGGTATAGAAGTAGACAGGGCTTCATAGGCCAAGTTCCGTTTTCAAGGAGGTCTCTGGGTGGTTTTAAGCAGAAAGGTCACATGATCTGATATCTGTGGTTTCGAAACACCTAGTTGCTTTGTGGGAAATGGATTATAGGGGAGAGAAGAGGAAGCAAAGATATGGTGTGAGTTAGGAGGCCATTGTAATAGTCTAAGAGAGAGATGGATTGTGGCTTGGACTAGCAATAAGATGGACAAAAGTAGATAGATTGGGATAAAGTGGAGGGCATAGAACTGCCAGACTTTGTAGCTACAGGAAAGATAAGATGATGATGTGATATAAACTGTCTCAAATACAGATCATATTTTCATGCCAGTCTAATACTTTAAAAGAAGAGTGGTATTGAATATGCACATTAGTGAATTAGGCACAAGTTAGGGAGCCAAGTCCATTTTAACCTAATTCACACATCAGTAACAAAGGAGGAAACTTGCTTATCAAGTTAATGAGTTCTTAATACTTTATCTAATAAGTCTGTCATAACTACCAAGCCCAGAACAGTAAAGAGTTTGTCTTCAGGGGTTAATAACAAACTTTAGGGGTGCTTAATCATCCCATTTACTTGATCATTACTCCTCAGGAAGCTGTAATCTTAGGAATAATATTTTTGATGTAATATTTACTGTGAATCACTTTTATGTCTTAATGATTATAATGTTTGGCAAAGCAGAACACATTTTAATCATATATTGATTTTAGCTTTGGAATTATGGAGAAAATATTTCATTTTTGTAGCTATTACTTAAATGTAAAATGCCTTTTCATAAAGGGTTTTACAGAGCTTTCTTTGGAATAAATAACTAAATGTAGTCATAGTTTTGACATTTTGACTTTTATATCAAATGCAGCAATTCATTTTATGAGGGCTTGGAATTTAATATTATAACATTTGGTTTGTTCTAAATTTTCAACATATTTTTATCTTTGTTATATCAAGAAAATATTACTTCATAATGTTTAATAAAAATCATGTAGTAAAAACCTCACTAGTTGGCTCAATTTAGTGTTTTGGGATAAAGTAGGCAAGATAGGGATGATTTACTTTGAAATATAGTTGATTTACAATAGTTTCAGGTACACAGCAAAGTGATTCATATATATAATATATTTTCAGACTATTTTTCGTTATAGATTATAACAAGATATGAATATAATCCCCTATGGTATACAGTAAATCCTTGTTGCTTCTCTATTTTATGTATAATTAGTTTGTATCCGTTAAATCCATGGTGTTGTTCAGTTTCTCAGCTGTGTCTGACTCTTTGCGGCCCCATTGACTGCAACATGCCAGCCCTCCCTGTCCTTCACTATCTCCCAGAGCTTGCTCACACTCATGTCCACTGAGTTGGTGATGCCATCCAACCATCTCATCCTCTCTTTTCCCCTTGCTCTTCCCTTCTGTATTTCCCAGTATTGGAGTCTTTTCCAGTGAGTCAGCTCTTCACATCAGATGACCAAAGTATTAGAGTTTCAGCTTCAGTATCAGTCCTTCCAGTGAACACCCAGGACTGATCTCCTTTAAGATGGACTGGTTGGATCTCCTTGCAGTCCAAAGGACTCTCAGGAGTCTTCTCCAACACCACAGTTCAAAAGCATCAGTTCTTCAGCGCTCAGCTTTCTTTATGGTCCAACTCTCACATCCATACATGACTACTGGAAAAGCCATAGCTTTGACTAGGCAGACCTTTGTTGGCAAAGTAATATCTCTGCTTTTCAATATGCTGTCTAGATTGGTCATTCCAAGAAGCAAGCATCTTTTAATTTCATGGCTGCAGTCACCACCTGCAGTGATTTTTGGGGCCCAAGAAAATAATATCTGTCACTGTTTCCATTGTTTCCCCTTCTATTTACCATGAAGTGATGAGACCAGATGCCATGATCTTAGTGTTTTGAATGTTGAGTTTTAAGCCAGCTTTTCACTCTCCTCTTTCATTTTATCAAGAGGCTCTTCAGTTCCTCTTTGCTTTCTACCGTAAGGGTGGTGTCATCTCCATATATGTGGTTATTGATATTTCTCCCGGCATTCTTGATTCCAGCTTATGCTTCATCTAGCCCGGCATTTCACTTGATGTGTAAGTTAAATAAGCAGGCTTAGAGAATAGATAACCTGGAAAATTAGTTTTGACATAATATAAAAACAGGAGTTTGTTCAAACCGAGTACATGGTAAGCTAAGGACTATGAATGAGTTTAGGTCTGTTTCCACATTTGATGAGAACAAGCATTTTTGACAGAAAATATGGCTCTTGTTAATGATCATGACAATGGATTTTGGGGGTAGATTTTAATTTCATTGTTGGTGTTTCAGTACATTGAGTGTTCAGCCATTTCACAGCTTGTTAAAGATCTATTCCAAGCATTTATTTTTCCTTTTGAACAGTGTCCCAGCATCTATTTACTAAGAGGACGCACAGTATATGGAACAAATTCATGTGTGCAAAGCTGACAATCCCACAAGTGTTATATTCTCATTTGCATTATGGTCTTATTCATGTTGGGTAAAATCCATGTATTTCTCTAAGTTTCTCTTCCTTTCCTCACAGAGCCTCTTAGCAGGGATGCAGTACATGATATTGCAGGCATGCTGTCAGGAATATTAAAAAGGCTAAGAACATCATGCTGAAGAATTATGTGGAATGAAAAAATTCAGCATGAACTGTCAATCTGTCTTCTCTGGCCTTTTAGGTTCTTTGACTTTCTTGTTGGCAAAATGTGGAGCTCTTTCACCTGCCATTTTTAAAAGCTTGATTTTCCAAGGATTTGTTTGACAGGCCCTATGCTTAATATCAAGGCCTGAACATTTAATTTCTTTCTCTGGAATGTTCCATTCCCTCGGATATCAGAGCTTTCAGTGGGTCCTTACCTTGATGGAAGTAGTCACAGTCTAAGGAATGCCATTAAGCCAGAATCAGCCTGCAACTGCTAATGATTACCTAAAGGGAGCAATTACCTTTCCCTGTAAGATGATTGCAAAGAAACCAGAGAGCATGTATTTTTCAGGCAAAATCAAGGACTAACCCTATAAGCTTCAAAGACATCATCAGAGTGAGGCTATTGCTGGGTCATTGTAGTCCAAACAGAAGTATGTCTGGAATAAAAATAGGCTTGCTGTGAATGTGAATTTTCTGCAGATAAAATACAGACCACAAAATGGCAAAGATTTGTTAAAAGTTTTCTGTATTTGCCTTTACTTTTATAGATGTGTCTCTATCAGAAGAGGCATATATCTTTATCCTATTAGGTAAAATGCAAAAAGCATGAGGGTGAATAAGTTAGTAAAATTGTTTTACAAAATGTGGGGTAATGAATGACTTTGAAACATAATTTTGAAAGAATGAGACTAAAACAATGATGGTCCCATTGTGATCTATATTTTGGAAGAAGTCACTAAAGTCTTTAACTGAAAAATGGGTTTATTTTTAAAGAAAGCACCAGAAGGACCAAGCAACATACATTGGGTTCCTAAATGCTGCTGAGTCTGGTATAAGCAGGCGTCCAGGAATTAGCCTTAGATTGTACAAGTTTTTCTGTGGCTCTCACCCCTGCTTTGACTGTCTTCAGATGCAAAGACTGAAAGAATTTTAGGGAAAGAAACAGAAAGGTAGGTAGAAATATTACACAGATAGATAGATGGACAGGAAGGGAGAGAGAAGATAAGATTATTTTAATTATTCTCATGTTTCACATAAAAATTAAAATAGATAATTCCTTGACAAACTTGAGTTATATAAATCTCCTCTGTGGATTTTGGTCACTTAGCCAATGCCAGGATGTAGGGAAGAAAGCCTCAAAGGGACTATAGTAACACGCAATTTATCCAGATCTGTATTTTAGAGTATGAGGGAAGTAGATATTGGTTCCAGGTCATTTATCTTTAATGTATAATGTAAAGCACTAAGTAAATGCTTTCACTGTAATAGCCTTTGAGTCAAAGGTTACAGACATTTCACTTACAGAAACTCATGGAAACACTTGCATTTTTTTCAGTATCTAAATTTTATACCATCAAAAAAATAAAAAGATTAAAACTTAAGTGAAGAACGTGTATAGTTCATGATACTTTCCTTGAGCAAGAGTATTTTTCTTTGCTTTCATCAAAGTTACTTCTAGTACATATTTAATTTTCTTATAGTAAACCCACATTTGACCAGCCAGCTTTAAAGGTCCTAAAGGGAATTAATAAACATTGTTCATGTTTGTAGAAATATGGAGAATGGCAAGAAATCAAAAGGAGCCTAAAGAAAAATCATAGTTTTTATATCATTTTCTTTTTTCCTGATTATTGGTTAAAGAATTTTCTTCGTGACATGAAAAAGATTTGGAACTGTTGTTTGCCCTTCATCTGCATTTATACTTCTATTGCACCCTCTAGTACTTGATTCGCTTTACAGTGAGTTCTTAAAGATTGAGACAAGACATCCTCTGAAAAAAACCTAGGAATAATATTTTGCATAAGGCAATAGTTTATATGTTTTTTTTTTCTTTACATTATCGTGTTGGTTTTGCCATACATTGACATGAATCCGCCATGGGTATACATGTGTTCCCCTTCCAGAACCCCCCTCCCACCTCCCTCCCGATTCCATCCCTCTGGGTCATCCCGGTGCACCAGCCCTGATCACCCTGTATCAAGCATCAACCCTGGGCTGGCGATTGATTTCACATATGATAATTTACATGTTTCAATGCCGTTCTCCCATATCATCCCACCCTTGCCCTCTCCCATAGAGTCTGGCAATGGTTCATATGTTTTGATGAAACATGTTTCTTTTTTTCACTTCTTGACTGCAGTGTTTTAAAAGGGTAGGGAAAAAGTTTTCCTCAGTTCCTTAGATTTGGGGGTACCTGTAATGGTGAGAGTTACTTGACAGGTACATGAAACTCCTTAGGATTAATTGTTGTGTTTACTTAAGTTATCTTTCTAGGCACTGCTGTAGCCATTGGCAACTCTGACGATTTCTATGTGCTGTTGATCTCAGCAAGGACCGAGGGGTCACGCACACAGGTTGAGGAACAGGAATGGCCAAATACAATGGTTTCCAAAGAGAGAGAAACAAAGGGAAGAGATCCCATTTCCTTTCCCTCGCCAAGCCTTTAGAAAGGTCAGAGGGCTGTTTCCCTGGGCTCCCTGTAGAATGCTCTCTTCAGCCAGAGCTTCTTAGGTCATTTAGCCACTCAGCCCAGAGAGCCTATCAGAGCTGTTGGAAGGAATGTGTCCGGGGAACACTCTCAGACTCTTGTCTGTCTTGAAGTGGTTCAGTCCAGACTTTGAGTAGCTCGGCTACTCAGGTATTCACCGGACTTCCCTGCAGTCCCTCTGTGCACATTGGCTGAATGCTACGTGCACTCGAACACCGTTATGCACACTCATCTTTGTGCTTAACTCTCTAGTTCATAGCCCTATCAGTTCTATAATCTAAAAGCATTTAGTACCTTGTTCTTGGTTGCAAACAGCAACTGATTCTGGTGAACTTAAGCAGAAAAAGAATCTACTGAAAGATGTCAGACAGCTTGAAGAATTGAGTGAAAGAGTGGGCAGCAAGGCTTGGAGTTATGGCAGAAGCCTGGGAATGTGAACAAGCTGAGACAGCCAGTCATGCCACAGAAAGTGTTCTGGTTAGGACTTTACTAATGGGATGTGCATGATCACTGCTGGACGTTAAGCCCTCTCATCCCTTTTGTGAATAGCCTGTTATGCCCCTGTCTGGCACCCGTGGGGCTTATGAGGCATCAGGATGACTTCTGAGTCTTCAGAAACTCTCCCTATGGTGTCATCAATGTGATTGACCACTGTGATATCCTGTACCTTGGCAAGATGGTCAGTGGTCTTGAAGACTGATTGTTGGAGCACAACCAGAGAGTAGAGGTGATTCTAAGGCAAGGCACTAACAGCATCCTTAATAAGTCAGGCAGACTGCTTCTGGTGTTTCTGCTTTTTAGGATTCAGCATTTGCACAGCCAGTGGTTGCCTAGTGGGTTTCAGGGGCTGAATGAGCTTGCCCTGGTTAGCAGACCATGGCTGGCATGGCTGGCACAAGTCCCTTCGCCACTTGCCTAAACCTGAAAATCTGCTGCTGTTGTTCAAGATCCGTTTGTTCTCTGCACCAGTGAGGACTCACAATTCCTGTGTCTCTCAGGTCTCCTTTGCTGTTGGAAATCCCTGCTGTTCTTTCAGGGATGTTGTACTTCTTTGATTACGGTTTTGATCACCAGGAAACAAAGTTCACAGGACTTCCATGTTCCTACCAAGATAACCTCTAACTCTTGGTTCAGTGGGTTTTCTTCTTAGGTATATCTCTATCAACTCTATACCTGAGAACTTAAGAAATAACCACAGTGTGGGTTTGAGGTACCACTGGTCTTTATGGGAGGTAAATTGCGTCAAAACTTTACTTAGAACTTGACCCCAGAAACCTCCACCCTGACTGTTAGACTGTGGTGTTATATGCCAAGAATTAGTTTTGGCTCAGAGCTCGTGCCTAGTACTTCCTAAGGGACCTGGGTGTGCTTCCTTCCCCCATGTCCATATCTGCTAAACAGCTGCGAAGTCCTTTGAGGAAGACAGAATGAACTATGCTTATGATATTACTGAAGATACATAAAAGATATATATCTTTTGTTAATGACATTCATCACTTT
The DNA here is from genome assembly GCA_007570785.1 of Antilocapra americana. Lineage (NCBI taxonomy): Eukaryota > Metazoa > Chordata > Mammalia > Artiodactyla > Antilocapridae > Antilocapra > Antilocapra americana. The sequence goes on from ML663567.1 coordinate 9,947,550, forward strand.
AAAGCTGACCTTAAAAATAGAGTAAAACAGAACCATTGAATCTGAGATATTCAGTTCCCAGTTATTTGTGTGAGTGGACTGGCATTCCCATTTATCTTGGGAATATCTTGGCTAGTCTTCTTTTCAAATAGTTCTTGACATGAGATCTACTTTCACTGTAGTCTAGGAGACATCAAAACGTATAGATGTAATTCTTACTTCCAAACAGGTTGGTGACAATAACCTTCTTGGGGGTTGGGGTCGGAGTGGTGCTTTCCATTTCTAACAAGTGAATAAGAAACCAGTAGTAAAGAAGATGGAAAACGGCCTCACTATCCCATGGTTAATTCTTTTGAGTTGCCCCTGCATAATGTTGATTTACTGTTTCTTTTGACTTACTTATTTTCAGTATACGCAAGCCTTAGACTTGAGATGCAGTATTTCAGGTGGCTGAGAACAGGACTGAACCACCTGGCTTTGAACACCAGTTCTGCTGCTCTCTGGGATTCCGTGGTGGCTCAGGTGGTACAAAATCTGCCCACAATGCGGGAGACCTGGTTTGATCCCTGGGTCAAGAAGATCCCCTGGAGAAGGGAATGGCTACCCACTCCAGTATTCTTGCTGAGGAATTCCATGGACAGAGGAGCCTGGTGTGCTACAGTCCACGGGGCCACAAAGAGTCAGACAGGACTGAGCAACTAACACACACACACTTACACACACACACACACGCTGCTGCTTGCTGGCTGAGTAACCTTAGGCAAGTCATTTAATGTCTGTAACCCTGATTCTTCATCTGTAGAGGCAGGCGTGCTTGTCTTAGAGACCTATTATATGGAGGTAATCAAGTAATTATAACATGTAGTGACCATTCAATAATATTAGCCAGTATATTTTTAAAAGCTTATACAATTTGTAATTATAGAAACAAAGGCCCAGTAATACCAAATGTAAATGCTTTTAACCTCCATATTGAATTATCTGTGCTACTCATTTTCATAAGAGTTCATTTACCTGGTGTCTATTTCTTAAATACCTACATGAGCCAGGCTCCGAGCTGATTTTTACATCATTGTGCCAACCTTGACCTCAGGTTGCTAGTTGACCATTTTTAGAGGACGCAGAGTAGTGGGAAGCTTTGTTGATAAAATGCTGGTAACATAAAAAGTCATTTCTTTTTTTTACCCACTTCCTGCCCTGACTTCCACAACACACTAAGATTTAGCCTATGTAAAATCATTAAACACTATATCAGGATTATTCAGTAGAAATACACTGTAAACTACAAATGTCATATATATAATTTTAAATTTATGTAAGCCACAAATGTCATATATAATTTTAAATTTTCTAGTAATTGCATACAGAGGTAAAATAAATGAGATGAAATTAACTTTAATAATGTATTTTATTTAGTCTGCCATATCCAGAATAACATGTTCTTAACATATAATAAATATAAAGAACTCTTGATGAGATATTTGACATTCCTTTTTTCATATGAACTCTTTGGAGCCCAGTGTGTATTTTACGTTTCACATTTATTCACACTCACCACCTTTCAAGTGTCTAATCTCTACATGTGGCTACTACAGTGGACAGAGTACGATTAAATTTTACCAGGTTCTAAGACTTAGCCATGAATTCTTCAGTAAACAGCTTTGAGTTATTCTCAGATCCTCACCCAGAAGGAAAAAGAGAAAGAATGAATTGAAATTCTATAAAATGCATTTTCCATATGTACTTTTATAAAAGTTTCTTCATGAGAAACATAAAAAAAGAGTTTGTTGATCAAAGATCATGTCCACTATCTGCAGAAATGCAAGTAGCAGTTAAGAACTGTTAGGGAAGGGGACTTCCCTGGCAGTCCATTGGTTAAGACTCTGTGCTTCAGCTGTAGTGGGCATGGGTTCCATTCCTGGCTGGGTAACTAAGATCCCACATGCCACGTGGCGAAGCCAAAAAATAAACAGAATTGTTAGGAAAGATCTAAATGTGGAAACTTAAAGGAAGCTTATATCTTGAGCTATTGGTTGGAAAGAAAATCAACAGGTATTAAGTGATGCCGCAATAGTAGTTTTTTTTTTTTTTTTTTAAATGAGTGTGATAATAGTCGATGAGAAAGTACAATGTTTTTTCTTTTTTGGCTGGGAGTTAGCAATCTCTTCTTTTTCCTTTAAACTAGTTATATCATCTGTGATGGACCAGCTTTGTGGTCTGTGTTGGAATGCAGTCAATTGTGTAGAGATTAAGGCACACTCTCCTCCAGTGCCGTCTATTGCCAGAGTGTTTTCACGCTTCATGCCACAGTCATCTGTGACTCGTCTTTCAAATGGTTGATGACCCAAGTCAACATGCCACCTGAAACTTTAAAAAGCATCTCTCTCAGTAACTTAATTTATGTTATAAACACCATGCTTCTGTGTTGACATTACATATAGAGAGCATAAAGGATTTATTAGACATTTGCATTTTTGCATCACAATCACCAAGGATTTGTGTGAGATTAATATTGCTTTTTATTTTGCCTGAATTTTTTATTATAGAAAATTTCATATATATGAAAAATTAGATGAGAGTGATGAAGCTTGATATAACCTTTAGCCCCAACTTTAATAATTATTAACTACTGGCTAATCTCCTTTTCATCCATAGCTCTATCCCCAGTTACCTTGAAGTATAATTCCAGAGTCATTGGAAATTCATCAGTAATTTTACCTTCAATACTATATTTGATTGACAGGCCTTCTTCTCTTCTTTTTTCCCATCTTGTAATATCATTGTTGAGGGAACTAGATAATTTGTTCTGTAAGTTTCTTACAGTCTGGATTTGGCTGATTGCATCCCTGTGATATTGCTTATCTTGTGCCTGTATCCCCTACGTTTTTTGTAAAATGGTAATTGGATTGAAAGTTTTCACCAGACTCAGGTTTATTTGTATGTCTTAGTGAAAATTTTCCTAGATGCTGTTGCATTCTTTCCTAGGGGAGCACGTAATGCCTGGCTGTCCCTCTTTTCATCATGCTAACACTGATGGGCTGAGCCACCACCCATTAGGAAGTTCTCTACTTTTCAGCCAATAGTTTTAGCAACAACTCAGGATCATTGCTTTGAGTCATCATTTCATGAGGGATTGCATAATAATGATGCTCTAATTCTGTCATTTCTTCTTAATTTATTAGCTGGAATATTTCCATATACAGAAACATTCCTTTATCAACAGTTTGGCTAATTTGAGGTACAGTTTGTACAGCAAAGACAGGTTTCATATTTGATCCTTTTCCTTTATTTAGTAGTTTTCAGAATGAGTTGACCCCTGAGGTATCCTCCAAAGGTAAATAACGTTCTTTTTTAGTATCAGAATGCATGGATTTAAACATATTTGATGTTTTTCAAGCCATTCTATTTATTACTCTTTTTGATGCCCCACTTCTGACCAGTGGAAGCCTCTTGAAGTTGGCTCTGAGTCCTTTGAACCTGACTCCAGTGGACTTTGATAGCTTCTTTGCTTTCTGAAATGCCAAGATATTCTAGGCTCATCTTTCATTTCTCTGCCCCAGATCTTAAATCAGCTATTTCTCCAAGGAGTCCTGGTTTCTTTAAGTGAATAAATGGTATTTAGAGAGCATACCTGGGTACCTCAGATTTTAAGCTTAAGAAGTTTTCAGTCTAGAGTCTTTCTTAGGAAAACTCTAGTGAAAGTAGTTCCCAATCTCAGTGGCCTAGTGCAATTCAGGCTCACCTCTGCCTGGAGCCTTGGCAGGCAGTCCTCCAGGCAGATTTAAAGACAACAGCCAGTAGTGCCTTACAAGATGCAAAGAGGAAAATGGAAAGTTTCCTACTTGTTAACCACTTTGACCTGAAAATGATACACATTTCTGCTCTCCTTCTACTAATGACAACTAGTCGTGTGGCCCTGTCTCAAAGCAACAGGGTAGTAAAGGCAGTCTCTGACTGGGGAGCCTTGCCCTGCAGCAGAGGGACGTCCTCATTGAATGTCAGGCTGTCTCTGCTGGAAACCAAGCCGGAAACCAATCCTTTACTATCCAGAATCACGAGCTCTCCCCAGCTTTCTCCAAAAGGACAATCCCAAGTCTCAGTCAGCCACTGCGTCCAGCTGGAGTACAGGTGCACCTCATTTTCTTCCACTGTGCTTCATTGCACTTGCCCAGACACTGCATTTGATTTTACAGATTGAACATTTCTGGCAATGCTGCCTCAAGCAAGTCTGCTGGTACCATTTTTCCAATAGCATCTCCTCACGTCATGTCTCTATGTCCCATTTTGGTAATTGTTGCAGTATTTCAGACTTTTTCATTCTTATGTTTATTGTGATGAATTGTGATCAGATGAGTGATCGTTACTCTTGTAATTGTTTTGGGGCACCTTGAAGCATGCCCACATAAGATGGTGAACTTAATCCCTAAGTGTTGTGTGTGTTCTGACTGTTACATCAGCCTGCGGTTCCCGTTCCTCAAGTAACCAAGAAAGGGCTCGTGTGGCTGCAGTGCAGAAAACTAATTAATAACCCTACAGTGGGTTATTAATTAACCTACATTCAAGTGAAAGGAAGAGACGAGTGATGCCATAAGCTTCCTTGTTATCTTTTTCTTTTTTAAAGGCTGACGTTTATTTATTTATGGCCATGTTGGGTCTTCATTGCTCCATATGGGTTTTCTCTGTTTGTTGTAAGCTGAGGCTACTCTGGTCGTGGTGCGTGGCCTTTCCCTCGTGGTGGCTTCTCTTGTTGTGAAGCAAGGGCTCTTGGGCTCCTGGGCTTCAGTATTTGTGGCTCAAAGGCTTAGTTGCCCCGCACATGTGGCATCTTACTTCCTGGACCAGGGATCGAACCCATGCCCCCTGCATTGGCAGGCAGATTCTTAACCACTGGACTACCAGGGAGGTCCCTGTTGTCTTGTTTTAAGTAATTGCCACAGCCACCCCACCCTTCAGGAAACCACCCTCCTGACCAGTCAGCCCCCATCAACATCAAGGCAAAAAGATTAGGACTCTGAAGACTCAGCTGATGGCTTGCAGTTTTTAACAATGGAGTGTTTCTTAATTAAGCTAAGTGCACTCTTTTATTAGACATAATGCTATTGAACACTTAATAGACTACTATAAAATTTAAACATAGCTTTTATATGTACTGGGAAACCAAAAAATGTGTGTGATTCACTTTATTGCAATATTTGCTTTATTGCAGTGGTCTGGAACTGATCTGTAATATCTCTGAGGGATGTCAATAGAGTATCTTCCTCCACCCCCAATCAGTATATAATGATGGACCATAGGCAGGACAACCATAATAAACACTTGAATTTGGAAAAGAGAAGAAGGATGTGGAGCACAGGTTGATGGCCTGTAGAAATTTTGTATTACTCATGTGTACACATTATAAGGTCTTTCTGCATTGACATTGGATGAAATTCCTTGATTAAGCTTGAATTCTCTTCTCAATTGCTGCAAGCAGTTTCTTGTCTCCTACTTTTCTGTGGCTCTTTCCTCCACTTTCCCAAATGTCTGTCTTTATCCATTTTCATACCTGTCCACATTTGAAGGTTATTGGAGACTATGCCATCCCTGGGAGCTATATGTTTTTTTGCACTCAGCTTCCTATTCTTGTAAATTAGAAGGTAACTTTGAAGATTGAAAGGGTTGTTTTTTTTTAAGACTCAAACTCTCTCTAAGGTAGTTTTTTTTTAAAATTGAAGTAGATAAGTTTCCTATGAGGTGCTAGTGGTAAATAACCTGCCAGCCCATGCAGGAGACTTAAGAGACACGGACTCAATCCCTGGGTCGGGAAGATCCCTTGGAGGAGGGCACGGCAGTTCACTCCAGTATTCTTGCCTGGAGAATCCCTTGAACAGACAAGCCTTGCCACACAGAATTGGACATAACTGAAGCAACTTAGCACATAGTAGATTTACAATGAGTTACTTTCAGATGTACAGCAAAGTGATTCAGTTATACACACACGTACATTCATACAAGCACACACACGTACATATGTGTGTAGGGTCATGATTTATAGTTACTTTCATGTGCCAGTAACCTCAGCAAAACAAAGGTCTGTCAAAGTAGAACTGTCAGATACACTCTTCTTTGCTTCTTCGATTCTTTGGTTCTCTCTCTCATTCGAAAATGCTGTTAAGAGGCCTCCTGTAATCGTCAGGAGAGGGCCACATTCTTTTTTTTCTCCCAAAGATTTTTTTTTGATGTGGACCATTTTTAAAGTCTTTATTGAATTTGGTACAGTGTTGCTTCTGTTTTATGTTTTGGTTTTTCTGCCACAAGGCCTTGACTAGAAGGCAAACTTTTAACCACCGGACCACCAGGGAAGTCCCCCAAACCACATTCTTAGTCTTATTTTTTGCCCCGAGGCTGAATCTCAATGGGCCTTGTTCTTAAAACTTTTATCAGTCTTCTCATATACTGTTTAGGGTCCTTGCATTCTCCATCTTTGCAAGTCCCCAGCTTCTGGGTTTTCTTTGTCCCATTTTTTTTTTCTCATAATTTTTTATCTAGGCTCATCTCTTTCTTACAAAGCCTGGCTAGATGCTGCCAGTACCAACCAACCTGTGCAGAGCATACAGGCACGGCAAGCTCGCCATCTGCCTTTTAAGTCACCACAGGTGGGATTTACCCAGTGTTCCACCACCGTGTACACTGAGCAACGCCAGGTTTCCAGCCTTCAGCATCACTTTCCTTGCTGCCTGCTGCCTGACTGGGAGACCAATTTTAGATTTTTGTTATGGCAGCACTTCACTCGGAGGTACTAATTTCTGTATTTATCTGGGTACTGCTAGCTGCTGTAATAGAGAGTGGCACAGAATTAGAGAATTTTGAGATTTTGTAGTACATCCACTTCCTCATTTTAAGAATCAGGAGCCAAGACCAGAAACAATGAAGCCTGCCCAGAGCCACGCAGCGACCTGCAGCTGTACAGTTACCAGCCAGACTGGGCCTTGGCAATTGCTCTTTGCCCCTTCAAGCCCTTAGCTCAGCCGGGCACGTACTACAGGCTTAGTGGGTATCTTCAGCTGAACTGCAGACGTGTAGTCTGACTCTATCACAGCATCACTGAGGTTCAGGCAAAAAGAGATGAAGGAAGAAAAATTCAGGAGACTCAACTTCAGTAAATATACCTCAAGAAATGTATAGATTAAAAGAACTGTGTGACTTTGCTATGTATCTTTTGCAGATTTTCATACTTTTAACCTTAATCACAATGCTAAGGACATTTTGATAACATTGTTTTGAGATAGCTGTTTTGATGGAGTGTTAAAAATAAGCTATTTAATATTTAGCTTAAAAATATTGCTGAGTAATTGGCCCAAGATATGGGCCAATAATATGTCCCCTTAGCCCTGGTTCCCATTCTTCCTTTTACCATCTCTGAGCTTTGAGTGAAGGATGGGTGGAGAGGGATCAGACGTGGGGTGAGATGGGCCAAGGTTAAGGGAAAGGATGGTTTGGGGAATTAAAAACTACTGTCTTTCTATTTTGATGCTGTGTGGGAAGCGGCCTACTGAGATTTCTGTGTCCACGCCCTCTGCCACACCATACCAAAATGTAAAGGCAGAACTGCAGAGTGTAGACACTGAGTGTGGGACAGCGCCTGGTGTGCCACAGGGCTCCGTAGTTCTGTCATTCGTTAATCCAGGTGGTGTTTATGAAAGACCTCTTCTGTACGAGGGCTGTGCTGGCACTTTAAGATATACATACAACGTGATACAAGTATTGTGCCAGGATCTTACAGACAATGTAGTTGATTAAATTGCAAAGACTTGTACTGGACCGTGATGTTGGGCATTGTTTTCAAAGGTGATAAAATTTGCATGGACAAAAATGTCACCCTTTTGAATCCTCTCTTTTCTCCCACATAGGTAGAGAAGATAAGCTTGGAGTCAGTTTTTTATGGAATTTTCTTTGTCCTTCAAACCTGAAAAAGGCCTGCTCAGATAATATAGGCCAGACTCCCTGTGGAAATGTTCTTTCCATCTACTTGGGAACATTAGCAGTTTCTGGATGAATATCTCTCTGGTTTATAAGTCAAATTCAGTATAAAAGTTGAATTTGCTTTTGTGGACCTTTTTTTTTTTTTTAAAGAACAAAGGTTGAGTAATAAAGAATGTATTTACTGAGGTTAATTGTTAGGGGTGCTTTCTTTATAACTTTGTAGGATGTTGTAGTGAATCATCCTAGAGAATAAGTAAATTCTCATGCAGAATCATTCTATAATGATTAATTATGTCAAGCTGACCTTGATTTATGTGGAAACTTCCTTGCTCTTTTAAAAACTCTTTTATAGAGGAGAGAGTAGAGTGTGGACATGTTTATTACTGCAATGCTAAGTTTGAGTTAAGTGTAGATGGTATGCCAAAGAGTGGGTTGTGTATACTGCTTGTCATCTGAACAAGACTTTTCAGAAACTGATTTAAATATCAATTGAAATTCTTTCATCACTTATTCATTTTTCATTTTGATTTAAAGCTTATGTGTTTTCCAGTACTCCAGTTCTTAGGCACAGAAATAAATTTATCTTCATTGGTTATCTGGATAAACTTGAGTACAGACACAAAAATAAAATACACAAATAAGAAAGAAAAGTGGTTAGTAAACATGAAGTTATTCAACTTTTTTGTTAATTAAAGAAATGCAACTTAAAACCTAGCATGGTATTTTTCTCTTGTCGATATGATAAATGTTACAAAAGGTAGATGCTAACCTATGTTGGTGAAGGTGTAAGTAAACACACATCTTTATACATTGTTGAGAAACATTTAGATTAATAACAAACAATAAACTCTAGAGAAGTATCATTTTACTTATCCTCATGTGATTTTCTTTTCTTTAAATTTTTTATATTGAAGTGTAGTTGATTTACAGTGTTCTCTTAATTTCTGCTCTACAGCACAGTGATTCAGTTACACACAAACATATATATAATATATATATATACATTAAAAATCCTTTTCTATTACAAATTATCATAGGATATTGAATATAGTTCTCTGTGCTATACAGTGAGACTTTATTGTTTATCCATTCTATGTATAAGAGCTTACGTCTGCTAACCCCAAGCTCCCACTCCATCTCCCCCCCAACCCATTACCCCTTGGCAGCCACCAATCTATTCTCTGTCACCAGTCTGTGATTCTGTTTCTGTTTCATAGATGGGTTCATTCTGCAAATAAGTGATATCATGTAGTTTTTGTCATTTTATTTCTGACTTACTTTACTTAGTATGATGATCTCTAGTTGCATCCATATTGGTGTAAATGGTATTATATCATTCTTTTTCATGGCTTTGTGGTTTTCCATTGTGTCTGTATGTGTATATACATATATGTGCCACTGATGTGATTTTCAGAATAATAATCTTACTATGTCTTAAATATATAAACCATTTTAAGCTAGAGGCATATGTTTGTGTCCAAAGCATCAATATTAAAAGTAATCCAAGGGTGATTGTAAAAGGATGGATGTTTCCTTGGAGTCCCTCGCTTCAAGGGGAATTTGTGTTACCATTTATTTGGTTGGGGGAATATAGGTCAAGGGCCATGATGGATCCAGAGTACTGTATGACAATTGATATAAACTTATTTTAAAATTAAGGATATTAGCTTAAGTTTATAATTCTTACTTCCAACTAATCTGAGGATTAATCATGACCTGATGAAAATGTCATTGCTTAGAGCTTAGGTCTGGCTTTAATCCATCATCATCTTTGACCAGAGAACTAAATGAGGCAACATCCTGGTTTCATAGGTGTGTGGATCCATGGAGGCAGGAGGCCCTTCGAGCAGCTGTCATGACCTTCATTCCACAAACCCTCCACCTCCATAACCAATTCCTCTTTCATTGTAGTTTCTCCTTTATTTTGTAATTTTTGCTTTCAGAGAAATATCTCAAGCCCATTCCTTCTCTGTTCCTGAACAAATGATTTCAGGCAATTGTGCCAGCAGTTATTAAGCAGAATAAAATAACAGGTAGGAGGTATGCAGACATATTCATCTCAAAATCATGATGGTTTAAGATAAGGTAACATTAACTTTAGTATAAAATTTTAAGGTACTATGAGATAGGCTTAAGATAAGGTTTTTTAAAATCTGATGTTTTTCCTAGACCCTTTCATTTTGTAGGTAAAAGAATAAGTATCTCAATATTACTAAGCTGATTGGGATGTGGAGAGTGAAAAGCTGCTATTTTGGGTGAACATTTGATGAAAAGAGATTCTGACAGAGTTGTGTCTACCTCTCATCTGCATGGCTTTTTTACAATAAGAAAAGAAAGCCCACCACTAACTCTGTGCATTTGGGTGTGGACCCAGACATAAGCTCCATGCTGCTCAATCAATTTAATATTAATACTGCTGGAGACTATCTTTTACAAAGCAAGGAAATCTTTAGAATCTGTCACCATGGTTCTTTTAAAATCATTTTAGCATCTCTGTTGTTATTAAATAAAACACTCGGATTTAGGGAAGATCAAAGAAATGACTCATCAGTCCATCACCTCACAATAGGATGTATATCTGGCATCTGAGTATCACCAGGCCTCAAAAGAGATTGTAAGCCTAGTGAAAGAAAATTACCCTGCTCAGAAAATCATGCTGATGAAAATGCAAAGGTTCAGGAAAGAAAACAAACAAAAAGCAAACCACCCATTTACAGGCTATAACTCTTTGAACATTCTGTCTCTCCCTGTTTTACTAATCCACTTTGATTATATCATTATATATTTAATGGGCACATGGCTGAATAATGGGGAGAGAAAGAACACCCAGAACGAAACAGGAAAATCCTGTCCCGGATCAGCCTGAAGCGTTCTGATGTGTTGTCCAAAGTGGAACTACCATATCAAAACTGTCATCTCACAGATAATGGTGCTTAGAGCAAAGCTAGGTTAAAAAAATTGTTTCAGCAATGTATTAATGAGTAGTACAGATGGCCATTGACTATGGCAGAAATCCCCATACTTGAAATGGGTATTTGAAAATGGGCTGAAAACTGAGGTTCAATTCAGGGTCTCATTCTCCTGCCTCTCATGCCACACATGCTGAATTTGAAGTTGCTCTAAGCAGATATGCAGATGTCACTGTTTAGTATGAAGACTTAAGAAGACTGGAAGCTTGAAAACCTAGAGAATGTTTCTTCAGATGTTTTCACTTACATTAGTGTTATCAAGATAATTGTATAAAGCATTATGGCTTTGATACATGCAATTATATTGTGGTGGTGGTTTAGTTGCTAAGTCGTGTCCGACTCTTGCGACCCCATGGACTGTAGCCTGCCAGGCTCCTCTGTCCTTGGGATTCTCCAGGTTAAGAATACTGGAGTGGGTTACCGTGACCTACAGGGGATCTTCCCAACCCAGGAATTGAACCCGGGTCTTCTGCATTGTAGGCAGATTCTTTACTGAGTGAGCTATGAGGGAAGTTTTTTTCCTATTTATAAGTCATAACTAGGGATGGCCCAGCATTCACGCAAAATAGGGTGATCTAAATACCAGAACCCCACAGCGAGGATTCTATGAGATATACCCAATGAACCCTAGTTATGTTTTTTTTTTTTTTTAAAGTATATGTGGAACTATTGAGAAGAAGTTGCTTACTGCTGAATATTATTCCCAACCTCACTGTGGGTTCATTTTACCCTCTCTGAGAAATACTTGTAGAGTGAAAAGAAAGTCCTTCAAAAGAGGAATTGGTTGAACTGCCTCTGGTCCCAGTTCTGCTGTTAGCTGGCCCTGTGACCTCAGAGAAAATCTGTTAGGGCCACATGGATGTGAGGAGAGAAAGACATTGAATGTTTCGCTCAGCTCTGAAGATTCCATTTCCAGAAAAGAGCTTATTTGCTTGTAGTTTTGTCTTTATCATTACAAGTATTTTAAACATTGAGGACTAATGAATGGTATTAAGGGAATGCTATTAGTAAGATTTAGCAACTACTTAGCTTGCCAACTAGCAGTGTAACTTACAGTAAGTACATGATGTCCTACCTTAAAAATAAAACTAGTCTATTCATATAGGTATTTCTGCTGAATTTAAATAAAAAGTGTGTTTTTTTTTTACTTTTAATTTGATCTACTTTAATTTTAGCCAAGAAATTATATTCAATGTCTTCAAGTGAATTTTATGAAGAATGTATTTTAAATAGTTTTGTTTCCTAATAATCCCATCCCTCTCATTTCTCCTGTGGTAAGCCGCTTTCATTTTAAAAATAGACCTGCTCTAGGAGACTTCACTTGGCCCTAGTTGTTGTCCTCTTATGCGAGTTATTTAATTTAAAAATAGAACTGTCTCAGTAGATCTGTATCAACTAGTTTATGATTGTTGCTATCTGGAGTAAACTCTAATTAGGCAGGCAGTTCTGTGGAGTCATGTTTGGGAGCATTATAATCCAGTTATCTTTTCCTCCTTGGTGAGCTGACAGATGCTTTTGTGTCCAAGTTGATGATTTCAGTGTATTTAACTTATAAGTTATTTCTTAGGCTAAATTTAAGTCCCTCAAGGGCTGGGGGAATTTTATAATTTGGATGAAAAAGAGATTACTGTGGGAAAGTCAAAAACATTTAGCATTTTTGTAACAAGTAATCACTGCTAGACTGTTTTTAGATCTACCAAATTACTCTTTAACCTAGAGCAATTTTAATTAAAATGCAATTGTACATTTTGGGCATATTAAAAACAATCAGTATTTCTGTGAGTACATATTTCTAGAGTATAAGGGTGTGAAACACCATTAAACAATAATGAGGAACAATTTTTCTATTTATTGAGTTTAACTTGTATTAATTTTTCAACCTTTAAACAAATTTGATTTTACAAAACAAATCTCATATTGTTATAAATTAAATTATTATTGATTTAATGATATTTTAAGGACTTAATTCTAACAAGAAATTCTTTTGCCTTACACTTTTAGAGATGTAATTATTTGTTCCTTGCAAAAAGTCTAGAACTTAAGTTATAGAAAATGAATGTAAAACATGTTACACATCACATACTTTTATTATTAATTATACTTATTAGCCTAATACATTTTGTTACTTAAGCATACAATTTGATACATTTTATGATTATTTTTTGAAACTAGACTCTCTATCAGACCTGACTATATGATAAAATGTCTTGTTCAGTCAGATTTATGAGCTCATCATCAGCAAGGATAAGTGCTTCCTCAAATGATCTTTTGTAGAATTGTGCCACGTGATCCCATCTCGAAAAGTCTTGTTTTTTTCCTATCCAACCAGCAGAGAGCACTTTAGCTTGTGATATGAGCATTATATATATAAATGAATATAGTCAAGATCTTGCTTTATCAAAGAAATGGACTTGATAGTCATCTTCTGAACTATAACCTTATTCTTTTCTGTCAATTTCAGTCTGTTTCATTAGTTTCCTAACTTTTTCATTATTTAAACATACTTTCATAGTTAAAAAAAGCTATTATAATGACTTTGTCCCAAAACAGTCTTGTTATTTACTTGGTCAAAAACTTCATGTTAGTTGTATTTTATAATCCTAATTAGTTTGTCAGTTTTTACATGAATGGATTAAATTTAGTCTCAATTTCTGTATACCTTTGTCTTTTTTTGTTTTTAAAGAGTCTCATACTCTGTGAATATTCACATAGTTGTTGATAAAGACCTCTAGAGAGATGATTCAACTCAGTAAGTGTTTAGGCACTAAGAATCAAAATGTCAGAAATCTACTGTAAATAGATACACTATGTTTGTTGCTTGACTAACGAAGAAAATGGAGAGATGTTGATAGTCTGCTTGGTTGTGCTGCTTACATCCTTGACTGTAATCGGAATTTGTCTAAAGCACCTGTTGTTGATCAGTTGCTCAGTTGTTTCTGACTCTTTGCAACCCCCTGGACTACAGCCTACCTGGCTCCTCTCTCCATGGATTTTCCCCGGGGAAGAATACTAGAGTGGGTTGCCATTTCCTTATTCAGGTCCCTTATCCTGACTGAGGGACCCAACCCTCAGTTGCATTGGCAGGCAAATTCTTTACTGCTGAGTCACCAGGGAAACCCATCTAAAGCACCTACTTCCCCTTCTCCCCAGGCCGGGCTTATCCGACTGAGGTAAATGAAAGATTAGGGTGGTATAGGTACAGTCAGTTCCCCTATTTTCCTTGTTTTTGAACACGAGGAAGGGCTGAATCATAGAAGAAGTTGAAAGGTTTGTTCCCCTGTATCATGATTTTTTACTTTTCATTGCATGATAAGAGGAATATTGAGAAACAGCAGCCAGAAGTGGGAAATGTGGGTAGGTAGCAGTTCCAAGTTGGAGCAGAAACAGGTTAGATGCCTGAGGCTGTTCGGAATTCTGGCCACACCAGACTTACTAAGATGTGCGTTACTGTAATTAAATAATGTGGAGTGTCACAGTGGAGAAGTAGCTCGAGCAGCTAACCCACTACAGATAAAATCCATGTCACTCTTTGCAGGGTCATTGACACCCGTTTCCCAGCCTGCCCCCATAGGGCTGGCATCTCAAGAATCCCTCATTCTCAGCTCTTTCCAGAGGGCTGGTGGTTCAACATGTAGGAGAAGAAATGTTAACTGCATTTAGACACAACCTCTTTTATAAGACAGGTAAAAAATGGGGAATATTTTAGCATAAACATCTATCCTTTTGTTCAATATTTTAGCATCATTTCCTCAAACCAGTGCTAAATCTTTCCACACACACCCTTGAAAACTGGCCCTGGTGACATGTTTTTCCCTGTAAGGCTGTGCTTTATGTTAATTTTAATCCAGTTTCTCCCAAGTAAATATGTTCATTTGAATCCAATTTCTCCTGAATAAAAATGCTTGAGTGAGGAAATAATATGATTTATTCCTCGCTTCTTTGCCCCTAAGGATGGGTCTGGCCTCGCTCTCCGTTGTCTTCTCCCGTTTGTACTTGTTCCTGCCTTCCTACCCTGCACCCGTGTCTGTTACCTGCCCAACAGCCAGGTCCATCACAGTCTTGGTGGTCGCCCACAGTAGCTCATAGAACCTCATTCCTTCCTGAGTTAGTGTGTGAATCTGGCACTCTCCAAGAGACGCTTAAGTAACAGCTTATGATAGGAATTCAGCTAAATTTAAATGGATGGAAGGCCTGGTGAGGGAGTTTCCACCCAGATGTGAAGCTCCTAGATACTCCGAAAACATCCCGAAGCCTTGGGCTCAGGAGGGCCTGCAGTGTGGCCTGTGTAATGTGTAACCACAGTCAAGAAGCACAGAACGTGTCTGCCACATAGGGAGCAGCCTTGCTGTTAGTAGTTCCTGACTATTCTGGAGGACTTCTAGTTGGGTGGTTGGTGTATTCATAGAGGGACACGAATAATTAAATATGAACGGTTGCAAATTGGGGATAGGGCTTCCTGTAATTAGCCTTTTTTTAGGTATCTTTAGTTGAAGGTTGGCTATCTGCCCATCTTTTGGCTTATCCCATTAAAAGAAGGCAATCATGGAGAAAGTGTAGTTGTGTGGTTTTTCTAGTAGTAGTAGGTCTCTTATTGTTTGAATCATTGAGTGTTTTTTAAGAACCAGTAACCCGATCTTTTATCACTCCCGGGACCGCCTCCTCCTCTGCTCTGCCGATGCATTCAACACATGTGTTCGCCTGGGAGGCCCAGCAGCACCAGAGCGATTTACATTCGGTTTCCCAGCCTGCGAGGAGCAGCAAATCAGCCTCTGGGAAGGCTTCGGAGACTTGTCAGCAGTCTGTAGCTTATTTCTGTGAGGGTGTGTGTGTGTGTGTGTGTGTGTGTCTGTTTCTCTCTCTTAACATTTACAGGCTGGAATTACTGTGGAGGAACAAGCAACAGAGGGTTGTCAAGATTTTATCTCAGGGTAATGATTAGTTAAAAATGAAAGGCTGAGATACTGATTTTCGGTAGAGGAAGAATTGACTGCTTGATGTAGCAAGCCCCCAGTTTTCTTCCTGAGGCAAGCCGAACAGGGCGACTGCAGCCCGTGGCTCTGACAGCAGCAGGGGCTGGGTTTCAGCGGCAGCTGCTGGCCTGGGGAGCACCCGTAAATGGACTTGGGGCTCAATGCTGTGACTCTTTGTCGTGGCTTTGGATGTGGGAATACCGGTGGTGATCTGCTGTCTTTTATAAACTCACCTGATTTAAAGGAAAGATGAGTGAAGAACCAAAGGAGAAAAATGCAAAGCCTGCTCACAGGAAGAGGAAAGGGAAAAAGGTAAGACATGAATAAGCAACATGTTCCCTTGTATTGTTCTCTGGCTCCGGGGAGAGTGATCTCGAGGCTGGATTTTTAAGAGATGGGATTTTACGAAGCTGCTAGAATCAGAATGCTTTTGTTTTCCTGGGCTATTAATGGGTGTGTTCTGTGGTGGGGGAAAGCATCACAACTCGGATACATTGCTAAAATATTTTCACAGTTAAATATAGTCATTTAGATTTCACTGAAGTGGTGTGTTTTTCATAGTGATATTCAGGATTATTAAGTAAACACATGTCCTAATTATGTGGGTGGATTTTTTTTCGCCTTTAAATTTTCCAGAATGCTTGTTAATCAACAGGGTACAATTACTAATGAATATTATTACAGTATAGATGTTTAGTTTTAACATGTATATTAAGTCAACTGAGGGAAACCTGTAGTTATACTTTAAAATTGCAGCATGGAGGTGAACTCCATTTTAATTATTGATCAGCTTATGGCTGACAAATCTCAGGTTTGCAATTGACTCTGCAGTAGTACAGCCCTCTGCCAAATTTGTCCATTGTAATTTACAAAATCAGTTTTATTTTCCATATAAATTTGAAGAATCTTTGAAATAGTAATAGGTGACTATTGTAAACCTGTAGATTCATTTTGGTTGTCTTGCCTGTGTATATCTTGAAATGTTCTCCTAACTTTTTCATACATTTTGAAATGGGTGGGGGTTGTAAGTCCCTAGGTCTGACGTTTGCTTTTGATCCACTGTGGTGTATAAACTGGCTTCCATAGGGCGTGCCACTGGTGTAAAAGACAGTTGTATATCTGTAACAAAGAAAAACAAATCCTTAAAATAGGGGTCTAGTTTATAGCTGTTGAAGAAAAATGTGGACGATATTTTCACATCTCAAAATTTTCAGATGTTATTAGGACAGTTATATATAATTAGCGCTATTATATGTAATTGTGACTCTTTAAATGCTTCCTTGACCCAATGTAATGTATGCCCAGCCGGTAGACACATAGAGCATGGTTGTTATAGTGGAGAAGATAAAAGATTTCAGTCTCTCGTTGAATTGTCAGGCATTTAAAATTTTTTCATAATCTCTTCATTATTTATGAAAAGGTTCATTTGAGTATGGTGTTCTTAAAAGAGCTACTCTCAGCAGACTACTCTGAGGACACGCTGACCAACACGCCATCATTCTCGGGCAGCGGTTCGCTGTCCTACAGATGGCAAAGCTGTGCAAACCAACCTGAAGTCAGCCCCCGACTCCTTGTGCATTGTCTCCCCGGGGGTTGATGATGTTGCAAGGTGCTGTTCTGATTTCCCAAGGGAGCAGGCCGCAGCTGCTCAGCACATATGCTTTGTTTAATGCCTGGCAGAACGGTTCTGGTCTCCAGGAAAGGTGTCAGCTTTGCTCATGTTTATGAGATATGGCCTTAAGTGTCTGACAGGCTCCGCCACGGCTCTCAGCACAGTGTCACAGGGAGCCAGACAGACATCATGAGGCCCGACAGTGCAGCCCAGATCAAAGTGAGCAGTGGCTGGGTCAGTTGTAAATCATTGAGCTTTTTAAGTGGAATCCTTTAACGTGGGCTCTTTTTTTTTTCTCTCTTCCTTGAAATTTTTCCAGCCATGTTCCATTTCTCCTCCTATTAGGTTATCCTGCTCAGAGCACAATTTAAGTCAGTTACTTTGAGCGCTTCCATACTCTGCCAGCTACTGCCAGGGCCCTCTTTCCAAAAGCCTTCCTCCTCGCTCTGCCCTAGGACCTTCCAACCACCTCCCCACTGCCGCCAACCTGCTCAGTGAAATCCAAATTCCTGAACACAGAGCTTGAGGCCCTTCCCAATCTAACCAGCACCCACATCCTGGGCTTTGCCCCACTTCACCACTGACTTCATTCACATCTGATTCTATCCACTAGAGTTCCTCTAGGTTCTTGAATTAACCCATTTCTTCTGATGCTTATCTTTCATCCAAGGAGATAACATTTCTGTGCCAGCCCAGTTGGTAAAATCCTACCCATCCTTGCAGGTCCAACCTGGATCTCATGGTTTTTCTGGAAATCTGTTGATCCACCCTAGTTAGAAGTCAGTTACTCTTGTAGATGGACACAGTACCGGATACTATCAGGACACTTGACACAATTCTAATTTTTTTTTTTCCAAGTTATCATGTTCCTTTGATCACATTTAACCTACTGGTACTAGGCACTCAGCATATTTCTTGTATGCAGTTGACACTTAATAGATGTCTCATTGAAGCCATCTCTACCATTGGCTGAACAGAACTCCTCAGGAATTTTTAGTGTTAGAGCAGATGCATGTCTATTTTAAATTAATAGGCCTTGTCTTCCAATATTTTCTGGATAAAGGGTACAATAGGCTTTGTTTTTAAATATATGTGTGTGTGTATTGTAATTTCCATTTCCATCTAAACCAAATTTTTCTCAAGGTCCCTGGGTGTTTCAGATGATCTACACTGCAGTGTTAGTGGGTGTGGTCAAATGAAAGCCTTTCAGATAGGAAATACATGAAACTTGCCAAATTTCATTGCAGTAAGCTCCCCAAGTATTTAAAATTTGTCCTAGTTATTTATGGAATTATTTTAATATAAAGTTTAGTGTGGAATCTTTTTTTATTTAGGAATATATCTCAAAATGGTCTTAAAAATTATGTTGGTATGGAGTGTTTTCAGAACAGATCCCATGCTTAGGGCATTTGGGTATAGTATCTCTCATGAGATGTTTAATATTGGAGTCAGCGAGATAACTATGATGGACTCATTATATTATTCCTTTGTTAGCACATAGTCAGTATTTTGTATTTTGCTCGGGAATGTAAAGATTGACAATGATGTTAGGAAATGATTTTTCTGATAATTTTTATATTTTGTGTGAAGAGAATGTGTATGTGTGTATGTGTGAGTATGTGTTTGTATGTTTTTCACATTCCATTTCCTGTTTCTCTTTATGCTGGTTATAAGAGAAGGATTTACTGCAGGATAGGAGACCTGGGCCCTAATGTAGTCCTGCTTCTAACTTAGTATCATGTGTTGGATAAAGCAATCAAACTCTTTATTGATAAAATAAGGTTCATATACCTGTCATAGCTATTGGGGATATTATGAAAGTAAAATAAAGCTAGTAGGATTATATTTTCAAAGAGGTTTTGAAATGGAAACGTCTAAATTCAAAGTGGTTATCATCACGGAATTTCAAACTTGTGGAAGAGTGGCTGTTTCTATAGCAGAAATGTGACAAATGAGGACGTATTGTCCCAGCTGATATTATATTGCCAGAGGTGTTTAGTTTAACTAGACACCAGAGAGTAAGTGTAAAAGTGGCATGTAATGATTTTATTTACCACCTGCATTAGCCAGCTCTGGCTGCCATAACAAAATGCCGTAGACTGAGTGGCTTAAGCAACAGAAGTGTATTCTCTCACGGTTCTGGGAGAGTGGAAGTCTGAGGTCTGGGGCCAGCGTGATTGGGTTCTGGTGAGTGAGTGCTCTTCCCGGCTTGTAGAGGGCGGCCTTCTCTGTGTGCACAACAGCCTTTCCTTGGTGTGTGCAGATGAGGATCTCGTCCTCTCTCCTCCTTCTAATAAGGCCACCACCACTCCTGTTGGGTTAGGACCCACCCTTATGACGTTGTTTAACCTTAATTACCCGTAAAAGCCCAGTCTCCACATATAGTCACTTTAAGGATCAGGACTTCAACATGTGAATTAGAGGGGTGGGGAAATGCAATTCCAATCCATAGGAGCATCCAAAGATGGTTCCAAGGAAGTCTGGGTTCTCAAATTAAAAATGCTTAATAAAGCATGTGATGGTGATTGAAGCCCTTTCAGTTAATTTAGTGATTCAGCAGATGTTATGTAGTGGAGATGCTATGTATTAGGCTGGAGCAGAATCCAGGCACAAAGTGTAAGGCTATCAGATAAAGCTGAGTTTAGGTTCCACTGGTGCAGAAAGGGGGGACTGGTAGATCCATTTGAGGATGACATCAGGGAAGGATAGACAGAGAAAGGCACACTCAAACTGATGTTCAAAAGATATGTACTTTTCAAATGTTCCCCAGAGGGTAGGAGGCTTCCAGATAGACAGTGCAGGATGAAAGAGAAAGATCTGAAGTAGCCTGGTGTGCTTAGGGATCTAAACAATAGTACAGTGACGTGTTATCATAAGACATGGGAATGGAGAAAAAACAAGGGCCATCTTGAGGAGTTTAAGTTAAATACCTCTTTTTTTTTTTGGTCCTGGTATTTAACAAAAGGCTTTAAGCAGATGAGCGATCAAAGTAAGATTTGCTTTTTAGGAAAATATCCCTAGTGTTTGGTAGACATGTATTTTACTCCATCATTCCATCTGGTAGGAATACATGTCATTATGTCATATAGTTTCATTGCCAATGATTACCGTGGAATTAGTCCCTTGAGTCTTTGCAGTGATTTTTTTTTTTTTTTTTTTTTTAGTATCAGATTGAAGAAAAAATACTTATTTAGACCCTAGTAGGTAATGAGTGCAGTGAGTTTGCTTGTTTTCTAAGATATTTCAGTAAAGGGATTTTCATCATTTTAGTTCAGTTGCCTTTTTCATCTTCAGAATCCAAAATAATTTGCTCTGAGTGAATTTTTATTTATAGTTTTTTTTTCTTCTGAGGGTGAACATCACAACATTCTCTCTTTTTCTCTTATGCCACGTCCTTGCCTTATGTGTGAGAGCTGTCCTTGTTTCTTCTCCGATGTAGCTTAAATTATGTGTACTCATTTCTTGAGGGATAATCAAGGGAATGTTCATGTCTGATTTTCATTCAGTATTCCTAATGCCCCTGGATTTTCATTGTTAATGAAATGAGAGTCTCTCATGAGAGTGCTTTGAATACCCAGCTCCCTCTTTTAAAGTGATGCTGTGCTGTCATATCGAAAGCATATGGCAGTTATTTCGACCTGTAATTTTTATTTGTGTGTTTGGACATTGTTCAGTTTGCTCACAACTGCTCCACAAGCAAATAACCTCTTGAAGTGTTTTGTTGGTGTTTGGGTTGAGTTATTTGAATTATGATTCACTGAGCTGAGCATGATCATGTGTCCAATGCATTGTAACTTCTGAGGGGCTAATGACACACTCCCCCTCAAGTGGTTTTCATATCTTGTATATGAATTTATGTGCATTAATATCAAATGTTTTTTCTCAGTCGTTTATAGTTAGAAATTAAATTGTTTTATTCTCATAATATTCTTTCTCTTGATTATTAATCTTTCTATCACAAATGCTATCAACTTTATAGTTCATAGGCCCTTCAAATGTGTCCTAAGCAGAAATTTTGACTCCTCCAATAATTAAGTTATAATGGTATTTTCCTGAACTTAAGCATTGGGGTTTGCTCCTTTTAGTACACAGATTTCCATGTTGTCTTCGTTCAACGTTTTTGTGCATTTGGAACTTTCCTTTTGTAGGGAGATATTGAATGGATTAAGAGAACCTGGAAAATTACTTCTTGATTTCAGAATTTCATAAAATAATAGACCATACTGCCTTAAAAAAATCAAATATAGTGAGATAGGTTACCTGGAGGTTTTTTGGTTTTTTTTTCAAATTTTTTGTTAAAACTTGGTATAAATGTCTTTTATGTATAGCAGTAGCCGTGGGGCCCAGGCTCGGAGCATAGCTTTGAAAGCAAGGGACTATCATTCCACAGGTTCACAATCCCTTCCCCATAATTTCAGAATCCCAAACAAAAACCTGACAAATTTTTCCTATCTTCTTTGGCGGTAAAATCTGACCTAAGCTGAACTCATTTGCCACCAAACCTGTACTGACCTTATGTGAAGCTATTTATAGTCTTGATTTATCCTCCTTAGTATGAATATTCATATGTTTTGCTCCAGAAGTAGAAGTCCGTTGTTTATGGGGTGCTGTCCCAAGATGCTTCTGGGGCTGTCTATAGTACTGGTATACACCATTCTAAAATCTGAAAGGTTCTGAATTCCTGAGTGTTTCTGGCTGCAAGGAGTTCAGATGTGTGAATCTGTACTGACTTCTGAGCTGGGGCTGAGGATGAGCCAGTAAGACTAAAGATTAGCTTGGAGTGTGGGGGAGGGGGCTTTTTGTGCTTAATAAATTCCAGATAGAATGGAGCTCGGCAAGGCCGGGTGCTGTATCAAAGGTCCCTAATGCAGTTTTCAATCTTGTAGGAAAAATTATTTCCAGGTGCATTCTAACAGATACTGGCTTGCTTAGTAATAAATCTGAACATTTGGACAGGGTGGGGGAGGGTATTGAAGATGTTTATAAAGCATGTTTTTCTTTTCTTTTTAAATTTTTATTTAGTGAATTGTGGCTTGTCAATAAGAAGGAAAAAGAAAAGGTCCTAATGTGTTGTTGATATTGTTTAGGAAATTTTCAGTCTTTTATTGTTCATCGTCATTTGATGAGATGATTTAAAATAACCCGGTTAATAATATGTTCTAAAAGAAGAGATACATACTTTGAAGAAATTATTGTTTAAATTGTTGTGCCTACTTGCCAAGAAAATACTGTTAATTATATGAAGGATAATTCATTTCACACAATGAGCACATAAAAGGACTTTCTCTGTCATCTGTCTTAAAAATTCCCATTTATGGGCATATTTTTACCATAACTTAATTTTTTAAAGTTTTCATCCTATTTTTCCTCTCTGTTTCACATAATTGTAAATATAAAGCAATTTATTACATGGCTATGCTAATAGCTTAAAAATCAAGGAGTTTCTCTTGATTCCTTTTCCTCTATTTTGTAACTCTCATTATGGATTCCACTGGTGCTTCCCACACCTGGAAAGTAGTAGGAAGAAAGCATACTTAAAACATGCTGTCATAAGACATCTCTTCAATATTTTAGAGATACCAAATGATATGCTGGCTTTTACAGTATCCTTAAGAAAAATAAAACTCTAAATCATTTATGTAGTTTTAATGCTTGAGTAGAGTTTAAATTGGGAAAGTCAGTTTGCTGAAGGTGGGCTGTCTCTGTAGATAGTCTCAGAACTTTCATCCTTCACAACTCACTTGTCTTTTAATTACATGTTCCACAGCAAATGAGAGATGTTGGTCTGGCATTTCTGCCATGTGTGTGTTTAAAATAAAGTATAATTTTTCCAAAAATATGAGCAAGTCCTGGGAGATAGTGGAAGACAAAGAAGCCTGGTGTGCTGCAGTCCTTGAGGTCACAAAGAGCTGGACATGACTTAGTGACTAAACAACAAATAATCTTGAAAAGCTGCTTTATAGATTTATTGATAGTTTATCATTTTGGTCCTGCCTTAATTCCATACTGTTTGTTTTTTCAACAAATGTTTTTTGAGCACCTATTATTCTAGGTGCAAGGGATTGATCAGGGAACAAGATCGACAATAAACAGAAAAAGTGATACTAGCAGTAAGTCAAAAGAAAAATTCCACAAAAGGCAGCTGTTAACAAAGAAAAAAATCAGAGAAGGGACAACTCCTATAGCCAGAGTGACAGGGAAGGCCTCCCTGAGAAGGTGACACTTGAGCTGTGAACTCAGTCACCACAGGGACTTGGTCGCTCTGGAAAGATAACATTTTAGGTGGAAGGAACTGTTTGGAAAAATGTCCTCTGTGGTGTTTGGGTTCTGGGGGAAGAACATCACTTTAGTGGACTTATGAACTTTAAAGATTTCTACACACAACTCTCAAATGTTTTTTTCCCTTTCTGGAATTCAGTTAATGTTTTGTGTTTTAGGGGTAAAGGATAATATTTTAAGGAGTCAGCTTTGGATCTCTGGTATCTCAACAGTAGAGCATCAGGTGAACTTGTGAAAATAATGAGCTTTTATTCCACGTTTTCACTTTCCCTTCAGTGCTACCCATCGTTAATGATTATTGTCTTAAGTACAGTGTGAGGAAGTTAAAAACTACTTGCAGAAACCCACACCTCCCTTTTTTATCAGAGTATAATTGCTTTACCATGTTGGGTTAGTTTCTTCTGTACAACAAAGTAAGTCAGCTATACACACACACACACACACACACACACACACACACACACACACACACACACACACACACACACA